>PVHY01003076.1:0-115023 GCA_004024945.1 Uropsilus gracilis
AAAAAGTCCTTAAGGCTACAAGTGGCTAGTTACCTTACCCCAGTCACCATTTTTAGTCCCAAAGACACATGTCCAAGATGGTGCCCCTTTGTCCCTCCAAACCTGAGGCAGGTACTCTGCAAAATCCAGTCTTTCTCCAGCATCTTCTCTTTGCTTCTTTTCTCTCCAGCGTTCTGAGCTGCTCCTCTTCTCCAAGGATCTTCAAACTTCTTCAACAAGATGCTAATGCAAAAATGGGGGGGGAGGGCACAAGAGATAAAGATAGTTTGCAGGTGATGGGGTGGTGGGAGAGCCTCAGGGTAGACAATGATGTGATATATTTATATGTGTGTATATGTGCAACCAAGGAAAAAATTAAATTAAATTAAATTTTAAAAAAGATCAGCTTTCCAAATTCCTGGCTCTTTCCAGGTAAAGCTGTGACCCAAATATGGACAATGCATTTGTTCATAAAATTTAGGCATCATTAGCTGTGTCTGAAAAATGCAGAGGTAAAAGATGGCCTAAACAGGATAAAAGTTACTTTTACTTTGTTGCAAATACCCGGAGGGGAAGAGAAAATGAACCACCAAGAGAGTGTGTAGGAAACTGGACCCCCTGTGTTTCAGGAGGTGAGAGGAGAAAATAGGGATGTAAAAAGATATGAGCAGAGACTTGGAGACAGAGAGACTTTTGGGGAGAGGAGAGACATGAGAATGGTAGGTCAGTAAATAGTAGCCCGAGTGAACAGGCTGGGCAGAAGCCCCCTGGAAGAGTGAGCTGGTGGTAGCAAGGAGACATGGTGAACAGTAGAAGAGTAGCCAGTGTGGAGAGTATGGCACCGCAGCAAGGTGGTATGGAAAGCTGGTACTTGGAGATGGCCAGGGACTTTGGAAGATTTTTGCATCAGCATTTTGTTGAAGCAGTTTGAAGAGCCTTGGAGAAGAGGAGCAGCTCAGAATGCTGGAGAGAGAAGAAGCAAAGAGAAGATGTCAGAGAAAGACTGAACTTTGCAGAGTGCCTGCCTCAGGTTTGGCGAGACAAAGGGGCACCATCTTGGACATGTATCTTTGGGATCTTTGGGACTGAAAATGGTGACTGGGGTAAGGTAACTAGCCACTTGTAGCCTTAAGGACTTTTTGTTTTCCTGTTAATTTTCCTTGTAAATAAAACCCTGTTGTTCAAATTGCATCTGATTGGCAACTGATACGTGTGGGTAGTAAGAACCAGAAATAGTCTGGGTGACAGAACCCGCATTTTGAAAGTGCCTCTTTTTCCCAGTGACTTGTTGGTTGGCTGTCCCTTTTGCACCCTATTTCACAGGTACCAGCTCTCCATGATACCTTACTGCATCACCACTCTACACCAGCTACTCCTTTGCCAGCCACTCTTTGACCTTGGCTCTTTGCCACCACCAGCTTCTCTTCCAAGGGGCTTCCTCCCAGCCTAGTCACTCGGGATATTCTTTACCAGCCCGCCATTTTTGTCTCTCCCTTCCCCAAAGAATCACTGTCTCAGTCTCTGTTCCTTTCCTTTTTTATCTTCTTTTTTTTTCTTCTCCTGAAAACCAGAAGTTTCACTTTCTCCTCACACAGCCTCCTGGTGATCCATTTTCTCTTCCCCACCTGGGAAGCACCCTCATCCAATTTAGGCCTCTGTGTTTCTCAGACACAGCTAATGACAATGCCTAAATTTTAACACTGCCAATGTTGGGGTAACGGCTTCACGTGCAATCTTTTTCTTCTTACTACACACTTTCAATTATCATCTAAATGCACTTGCATAGTGAGAAAAATATTTATTCATTTTTATTATCATAATTGAAAATTCTGGTCCTCATCATTCCTTTGTATTGATCTAGATTTCTATCTGACAGCATTTTATATATGACTCAAAGACCTCTTTGAACATTTTCTGTATTGCACAATAGCTGTTAATGAGTTCTTTTGGGTTCTGTAGTGTTTTTAAAAGCCTGTCTTTAACCTTTGTTTTTAAAAGATTTTTCCATTGGCTCTAAAGAACTAGGTTGGCATTGTCTTTTCTTCTAACACATTGAAGATAATGTCCCACTCTCTAGATTTTATTACTATAAAATTTATATAGATTTATACGTTTATAAACATAAAATAAATATAGCACACCTACTATCATTCTTGTTTTTGTTCCTTCACAGGTAAAGTGACTTCTTTTCCCTCTAGCTACGTTTAAGATATTCTCTTCATTGTGTTTAAGCAATCTGATTGTGATGTGTTTTGGTATTGCTATCACCTTTCTTTTTCTTGGGATTCTTTTTAGCATTTGGTTCTGTATAAATATAATATTATCAAATTTGGGGGATTTTTCATTATTCAGGTAACTTTCTCTATCCCAATGTAAGCAGATTAGGCCAATTGAAGTTACTTCATAGTGTGTTGATGCTCAATTTATTTGTTTCAGGTAATCTTCATTTTGAAAAAATCCATATGTCCAAGCTCACTAGTCCTTCCTTCTTCCATATCTCACTGTCATTAGTCCAAACCAGTGTAATTTTCAATTTAGACATTATGATTCCATCTCTTAAATTTAATTTCAGATTTTTATTACATCTTCAATGTCTGTACTTAACATGTTTAAGCTTGCATCTTATTTCTGGAACCTTTGGGATATAATTACTATAAGGTTCAGTATACTTGCTTGTTGTCATTTCTTGCTCAGTTTGAGTAAGTAATTTTCCTTGTCAGTATCAATTCTAACTTCATATTTCTTTACCTGTCTGCTAATATTTTGTTTGGATACAGAACATTGTGAATTTTACCTTGTTGAAAGTTAGTTTTTTCAATTCTGTAAATAAATATCCTTGAGTTTTGTTATGAGATAGAGTTACTTGGAAAGAGTATGCTCCTTCCAGGTGTTGCTTTTAAATGTTGTTAGCTGATATCAGGGGTATGTTTAATCTATGGCAATACAGCTTCTCTGCTGAGGGGAAAAGTTTCCAGGTGCGTCAATTAATGCAACATGAATTATGAAGATTTCTACTGTCACTAATGGGAACTATTCCCAACCCTGTGTGAATTCTAGATTTCTAGAATCTAGAAATTTCTGCACAGCTTTTTCCTGCCTAGTTTTCTATCCTTCAAATGCTGACCACATGACCTCCCTGGACCCTCAATGACTCTTTCTTTTTCAACTCAAAGAGACTTTCCAGATTCTCCCTCTGTATACTAGCCTGCATTATCTTCCCAAGCAGTAAAGTAGAATATTGTGGGATTTATCTCATTTTCTGTTCAGTTCTTAGAGATCACTGTCATTCATGGCCTAATATCCAATAAATTTAAAATGATTATTTCATATATTTCATTTGGAGTCTTAGGCATATCAGGTAGGAATTCATTTCCTGTTACTCCATCATAGCCAGAAGCAAATGTCCTAGAATATAAATTTAACGCCTCAATTATCTAGACATTAAAAATATTCCCAAATTCAATCTTCTTCAAATTAAAATCAGAATTAAAAAGCTGTGGGACACAGTTTAATATAGACAAACTTACGTATGACTGGGAGGGTATATAGCAAAATAACAACAATGTTCATTCTCTGCCAGAGAAAATTTAAGTAATATCTTATTTATGGTTTTAATATATTTCAACAGTCCAGAAGCACATGTGAATTACCCTTATAACTACAGAATATAAATATTTGAAAATGTGATTTGACTGCCAAAAATAAATATACATTCTTGAGGTGGTTTGTCTATAATACTGATCAGCCTGTAGCTTCTGGCAAGTCTTCTCCTTGTTTCATTACATGGAAAAAAATGCAGTTCAATTAGTAAATTTAGGTTAGTCATCCAGCTCCCCCTTTAAAGACAATGTTGCACAATAAAAATCTATCTTCTTTTTGAGTCCCTCTCTCCTGTAAAAAATATTAGCTAAATTCCAAAAAAGAAAATTATATTTAGCTCTAAGTGATAGTTCCATGATATGAATAGATTCAAACTTTTTATGAAGGACAGTATGCAGAAAATATTGGAAGCAGGAATTGTAATTATCATGTTCATTATTGTGAGTGTGGTTTAGATGTCTCTTGTCAAAGCTCATGATAAATAAATCATGTTATTTTTAAAATATGATCTTCACTCATTTATGCATTAATTCCAGGTTGTGCCAGAAAATGCACTTCTATTTTCCTATGATTGATACAGCATTTTCATAAGGATGTTTATCATATTTTTTATAGACTATTATCAACAATTTCTTAAACAGCAATTATTTTTCACAAAGCAAATACCATGTGTAAAGTACTGTGATTCATAACCCTGATAATGCTTCACTACTGTAAATGTTATGCTTTGTTGTTAGCAATATTTCACATACTAGTGTTCTCTACTCAGCAATTTCACATTTTAAATGGCTTTATCCACACCTTGCACTAACAAAATCACTAACGGTCACCGATAGTATTCTACATTATTTGTGTGCCTGATAATTTTTTCATCACAGTATTGCTACTCATTATCTTCTTTTTCTTTTTAGAAGGACCATACAGCCTCACTCCTTATGTGAATGTTTTCTCTGTTGTTTTTGGACCATGGCCTTCTTTTAGAAACTAATCAATTCCTGAGGTCTATCAAATGACTTTAATCCAAAGGTGGCATGTCTATAGATGTTCCATTCTAAGATATACACATATTGTTTCTTTGCAATGAAATCAACTCATAAAACTTTTATTTTCTCTTTTAAAAATATAGGCTCATGTCTCTTTAAAATGATACAAGTGGCCTATAAAGCTCCAATATCACTGCCAATACCAATTTAATATTTAACCAGGATGTGTCCCTTACAAAATTAAAACTGGCACATCCAAGATAGTTGACATGACCACCTGGTGTGTTATGTCTGAGACCCGGGTGCTGAAGCTGAATGCCAGACCTCCAGAGGGTGAGCTGTGGGTGCAGTGACTCAAGGAGTACCAATCTCTTATGTGGAGAACAAAAGGGATGTGAACAGTGATTGGTTCCAACTGGAGCTCAACACAGAAGAAATTTGGTGGTTTGGAAAATGCTGGCATAGCCTTGACTTCCTTAGACATGTGTTTGATATTGAGTTTCATACTCCTATCACATATCCCACTACCGCTCCCGAAATTGTAGTCCCTGAACTGGATGGCAGAAGAGCAAAGATGTACCAGCGGTGGCAAAATGTCTGACTGATCCCTTCAAATCTCCGTGGGTCCAGAATGTGCCCAAGTTTGGACAAACTGACCTACTGTCTCTGGGGCTAGATTGATGTCTGGCGGTAGAAATCACTGGTCTGATTCAGAAGGCCTGATTAAGCATGGAGATGTGCAGCCTCCAAGGCAGGACAGAAGAACAATTGATGGCTACATTTCCATCCCTGGATCTTCTTACTCATCCTCTTCCCTCCTTTACCCATAATTTACAGAGTAGCTGCAGCAGCTAAATAGCAAAAACAAGCATTGTTACTATGCAGCAACAGGGAAGCCTTAAGCTTTGGAACATCAAGGCAATTTCCATTTCTTCTCCAGGTAGAGCAATGAGAGATACTGGAGCCATAGGGGGTGAAAAAAAGTAGGTATGTTGTCCTTTGGGGTTTTGGAGATAACGTATATAATGTAACCAATCCTTGTCTCCAACTGTAAGGGCAAGACTCAGGCTCCCCAATCTGTGTAGGTTCTTTATTGGTTTTAGCAGTTACACAGCCCCAAAGGAATCTTCAGTATCTTTCTCTGGACTCCCTCTCCCTCGTGCATTCTCTTTCATGCTCAATCTGTGCTTGTGCTCCCTGCACCCCTTTATCCACTCTCTCATAGGCTCTGGTATGCACACTTACACATCCACACACCTACTGGGCCCCATAATCACAGGGAAGATGCAGTACCCTAGGTGCTGGCTATACAGGCTAATGAAGGAAAAAGCCTGACCAACACACTTACCCTACAATGTGTCAATAGAATCTGTTTCCTCTGGTTAAAAAAAAAAACAAATAAGACCATTTCTTATTTTCTCACATTACTATCCTGTTTCCTTTATATAGAGAGAGTAAATTTCAATAATTTTATGAAGATGCCACACTTCCAGGGATTACAAATTACTAAAACATTAACGACATTGGATTATTTATATGCTTGTTGAGTAGCCCATCTTTTTTTTTCTTTCTACAAACTCCTGTATTATGTATTCTTTTCTGCAATGGATTAAATGTGTCTGCAAAATTCACGTGTTCTGAGGGTCAGCTTTTGGAGGTAATTAGGCCACAGAGGTGGAGTCTCATGAATGGGATTAATGTTCTAATTGGAAAAGTCTGGAGTGCTAGCTTGTTTTCCATCAGCTAAGGAGAGCATGAATCAGCAATTACTAATCCGTAAAACAGCTGTCACAGAATACAAGGTTGTTAGCACTATGCTCTCAGACTTCTAGCCTTCAGTACAATGTGAAATGCTGCTGTTGATAAGTCACTTCTTTTATAGTATTAGGGGAACCTATGCGAACACAGTCTTCAAAGTCATGGCTTTTTAGGCCTTTTCAAAACTTGCTCAGATATTTTTTCCATTGACATCATTGCTTTTCTAATTTTAATTTGATTGACTTCTGCACTTACCTATATTGCTACTACCCTACTGTCTGTCTTATGTTTATTTTTCTTTGCATATTTTCTAAAGGTGGAATCTGATATCATTCAATTGCATGTTTTTATTTCTAATATAAATATTTGCATTTCCCCTTTTCAGGAGTCCCATAAATTCCAATATTTAGATTTTCATTCAGTTGAAAATTTTTTCCATTTCCCTCAATAATTTCTTTTGAAAGACTGATTAATAAAAATGTGTCGCTTGATTTCCAAATATCTGGGGAACTTATTGATATAAAAATAGATGCTTGAAGCCTAAATTCCACAGTGAGGAATTTTTGTTTTATGTATTGGGGTGTTGGGAGCCACTAAACGATTTTGGAAGTATACTGTCATGAAAAAAGCTGTGTTAGAGAAAAGTCAGTCCTGAAGACTAGAGTGGATCAGAAGCAGGAGGTCGGTAGATGGAAGTCAGCTAGTCATTCTAGTCAATGATGGCACGTCATGCACTTGCATCTATTTAATTTCACTTTGTGACAAAATATTTCTCTAAATATCCTGGTCACTCTGAACTTAAAATGCAATTTAAGTATACTAGCAAAGTCACTGATTAGTGTCATCTGCAAACCTAATTATCACACATTTTAACACTCTATGTGAATAACTGGTTTAATCATTATTAGGGTCAAATCTGCTAAACGGCTAAAATTTTTGTCAGTGATGTATATATTTACATTTAATATATGCATTTCAAATCATAAGTAATTGTTACTTAGCTACTTGGAACCTAAAGCATAATTGTCGTATCGTAAGACATAATTAGTTTGAAATTATGAATCTTTTAATTCTCTGCCTGATTATTTTGAATTATATACCTATAATCTACTGTGTTTTTCTACGAGGTTTCAAGCTCTTTTAAATCAAAATATTTATTTCAGCTAATGTCTTGGAATTTACAAATAGTGTAGAAGTAGAATAATTGCTCCCAAATATGTACAACTTCAAAAATAAGCATAATTAAGTTGGACTGTAAGTTAATATTTTATTAATATTGCAGCAAAGATTCTGCAATTTTAAAGATTTTTGTTACATTTTTAATGTAGCTAAGTAGCACAACATATCTGAATTATATAGGCAGGAATTTGTGGTATTTTCTTAAATGCATTTAAGGAAACGGGAATAATTACTTGCTGTGAATGAGAAGACAAAAAATTTAATGCCACACCCTGTTCATATAACCCACAGAACGCCCATTGTCCTTTACTTGGTTCTTCACAGAAAGTCGTCACAAAAGAGACCCTTGAGTCATGAATTGCATATATAATACTTATCCAAAGTTCCTTATGCTTTTCAAAGACCCTCCAGAACTTTCCAAATAATTAATAACACCCTTCCTGTCATCTCCACTGCTCTTTTCATTAAGGCTGTGACTTTCAATGGTATTGGGTAAAGATTCCTTTCAAAATCTGATTAAAGTAGGACAAGTGGGAATTTGGGCCAGGAAAATCCTCTTACAGGTGCATAAAATGTACAATGTGTCTATAATTTCAGAGTTGATAGATTTCGCCCTTGCTAGGTTGAGTTTTGTCCTCCCCAAGAGGCATTTTAGTCCCAACCTTCAGTGCATGTAAATGTGATTTTATTTGGAAATTCCAGATGTAATCAAGACTTCCACGTGTGAGTCCTAACATAAAATGACTGGTATTCTTACAATGAGAGGAAGACAATGTGAAGTCACAGACACATGGGGAAGATGTCATATGAACAGAGAGACTGAGATTGGAGCAATGCTCATATAACCCACAGGACACCAAAGATGGTAAGTTGTCACCAGAAATTATAACCTATATTTGGAATAAATTCTCCCACAGACATGAGCAACACAGGAAACAAACAAAAGTAACACCTTTTTTGGTTATTATTCTTTCTATTGAAGCAATATTGGCTTACAATGCTTTATATGATTTACAGACACAGGATCACATCCTTCAGAATAACTACATTTTAGATTCTCACCTCCAAAACAGTGAATCAATAAATTTCTGTTGCTTGAAGCTACCCTAGTTCATACTATTTTCTTTTGACAGTCCTTGGAAACTAATACAGATGTTGGTACCAGGATATAGGTTGTTGCTATAAAAAATAACTAAAATATCGAAACAATTTTGGATTGGGTAGTGGATAGAAATTGGAAGTATTCTGAAATGTTTATAGAAAAAAACCTATATGACCTCTGAGGGAGGTAGTGGAAATGAAAGCATTAAAGGTACTTTAATGAAAAATTAAAAGGAAATGATGAACTTATTATTGAAGATGAAAGGAAAAGCTATCCTTGCTATAAAATGACAGGAAGTTTGTTTGAATGATGTTCTACTGCTGGATGAAATGTAAACCATGTCTGTTATGAACTTATATAATCAGCTGAGAAAAATTTTAAGCATTTTGTGGAAAATAGAATCTGATTTTTCCTCATTTCTTATATTAAAATGCAAAAGCAAAGATGTAACTTTGGGAATAAATTATTATGCTACCAAGATTTAATGATTTGGAAATTCTCAGTCTATCCAGATATCATAAATTGGAAACAGGGTCAAGGATGTAGCTGAATGACTGCTTGCTAAGACGATTACTGTGTCCTGATGGACCCAATCAACCATCTCAGCAAAAGCCAGAACAAATATGGTTATCCAGGAAGGCTCTTGATGAGAGACCATCCCTGTCGAGTGGTATGTATTCCTCCACATTTATAGAGTCCTGGAAAAGAGTTTGAGAATTAGACCGACACAGTATTGGCAGCGTGGAGAGAAGGGCTAGAGTGGACAAGGTGAAGAAAGACTGATTCCAAGGACAACACCCCAAATGAAAGGGCCTGTGAGAGCTCAGCCCCAGGGTGGGGCTGACAAGTCTGGTTTCCAGAGTGGGGATGCTGCTTGAAGCTAAGTGGGAGGGTCATCTGGGAGAGTCCAGAGGACAGAGCATCAACCCCCAGAGAACTATTCTCAGGCCTTGAAACCTAATGGAATTCGCTTTCCTGTATTGTGAACTTACTTTAGACACCAATGCCCCCTTAGGATCCCTTCCAATTTCTCCCTTTTGGAATAAGATGTTTATCTTGTGCCCATCTTGTACTTAGAGATTGGCAGTAGATCATTTCTTGTCTAGGTTTCAGTGATTTAAGTTGAAAAGGAATTTTGCCCCAGGGTGGACCATACCAAAGTCTCACCCATAACTTATTTAAATGGTATAGAAGGTAATATAGGGCACTTTTTGAGTTTGTGATATTTAAATGATATTTTATACTTAAAGTTGATGCTGAGACAGTTTAAGACTTTTGGAGATGTTGGGATGGGGTTATTGTATTTTGGATAGGAGAATGGCAGGAAATTGGGGAGAGCGCAGAGGGAAGGTTGTTATCTGTTCCCCCCAAAGTTAATGTTGAATTTCTAACTCCCAGTACTTGTGAAAGGACTACATTTGGAAATTTGAAAATCGATTCTTCGCAGGTGTAACCAAATCATTATTCTGTGATTTAATTCAACATGATTGATGTCCTTATAACAGGAGATTGTTGTGAAGATGCAATCAGGAAGAACCCTTTGTGTGATGGAGTTGGAGATTGGAGTGATTCATCTACAAGCCGAGGAATGCCAAGGATATTCAACGGTCACCAGAAGTGAGGAGAGAGGCCTGGAAAACGTCCTCCATCGGAACTCTCTTAAGGAACCAATCCTGCTGACCTCATAATTTCAGAATTTCAGACTCCATAACCAGGAATAAATTTCTACGTTGTATAGCATCCAGTTTGTGGAGCTTCGTCTCAGCATCCCTAGAAAACTAATACACTCACCCTGCAGTCCCATCCATGATTCTTTTTTAGCAATCTCTGAAACCCAGGAACTTTCCATTTTTAGGTATTTGTTCAGCAGCCAGACCTCGTGGCAAGATGCCTTGAATGCATCATGAAGCAAATTTTACTAGAACTTCTATGACTAAGACTAGATAATATTATACCTTTTAAGAATGATTGCATAATTTGATGAACTACTGAAGAGTGTGCTTTGAAAACAACAAAAGCTGGGACAGAAATTGCATTCCAATGTTCACATTCTTCATGTGACTAACATCTGCTTACTAATTGATTAATGTGTTTACCTGTCTTCTCTAGAGCACAGAGTTGAATATCAAATTTACAGCTGCCTCATCTTAATGGATATTCAAACATGCTCTTTTTCCAGTGCTACAAACTTACCCTAGTGAAATAAGATGGAAGCAGTAAACTTGTTCCTTCTCAAGTTGTTTACTTGGATTTATATCAGATTCCCAGACTCACAGGCTTTTGGACTATGGAAAATATGAGTTGGAAGATGTAAGGGAGCATACGTGAAAAATTTAAAAATATGACCCTGTACATCATGCTGCTCTGAGATCAAAGAACCTGCTAAAAATTCATGAAACACAATAGCGTTCACAATATTTTTTTAAAAAAGTAATGGGAAAAAATCATCTCTTGAATTTAATTTTTCAGTCTCTAGGGGAAAATAAATTGTCTTACCAACTTTGAGCTGTGACTTTATTTTAGGCTAGGTTTCCCTTTAATTTTCTTTTGTGCAGTGGTAAATATATCCTCTCCTGTTAATTCTAAAAAGAAAATACAGACATGAGTATCATGAGAAATATTTGCTAGCAAATATTGACTAAACTTTTACTACTCATCTTGTACCATACTGAACAATGGCAATACAGAGACAGGGAAGATACAGTCCTTGCTCTCAAGAAATCTTGATGATAGACGAAACAAAAGCAATGATGATAGTGGGTCATTTGATGCATCCAAGATTGGTGGGAGGGAATGTGGGGATAGATGCCTGATGAGACTGTAATTGAGTTAACAGTTCAAACTGTCAACTGCATTGCAAGAAGCTGCAGTAGAATAAACAAAAGCAGAATTACTACACACCCAGGTCCCTGGCCGTCGGGGCTCCCTTGCCAGCGGGGAGCAAAGGGGGTCAAGGTTCCTGGGTAAGCCCTCCGAGTCAGGTGAGCCCTGGAGGGGGGATTTAGTGGGGGATGGTAGCCCCACCCACCAGCGGATGGCTGCTTCACAGGGCAGCCATCTGCAGCTCGGATTGGCAGAGCCATGTTGCCCTCTGCTCCTAGCCCAGGGGGGAGCATGGGAGGGCTCAGCCTCAGCCGTCCAGGACCGCCCCCGCGCAGGAAGGTACCAGTGCAGGGGGTGGGGTAGTGGGGGAGAGGAGCCCTTTCCATGTCGCTCTCGCTCCTGCTAAACTTCAGAGGATCCAGAACATGTGCAGCACAAACCCCAACATAGAATGGGAGAGGGATCATGCAAAAGTCCAACCCACAGGCCTGGGATGGACACAGCAGATGGACAACCAAGAGAACCAGTGCATGTGAGACAAGAGACAAAACTATAGAGACACAATGTCACCATGCGCACTTATGGGCTCACCGGGCCAAGAAGACCCTGACTTCATTTTGGAGATGCCTTCAAGGAGAGCAACACACCCTCCCCACACTACGGGAGAGGAGAGGATGACCAAAGATGGGGTAATCGGCACACATCAAAAATGCAAACTGAAGTACAGGAGATGATCTTCAAAGGCCATTCACAGATGCCTGTATTCACAGAGAAACTTCTTGACCAACACTCGCTGGGGGTGAGGCCCCCTAAATCTGACATCAGAGCCATAAGGAAAAGCAGCAAAGCAATAGAGATGGGATTGGAGAGGACGGCCTGCAAGCAAGAAAACATGCACAGATCACAAATGAATACAGACTGGCCGCCCAACGCAAACTTAAGACTGAAAACCTACCAGAGAGGCTCGCCTGGTTCCAACAACACAGGCCTCACCCAGCGAAAGGACACTGCCCCAGGAAAGAAAGAGACTAATGGACTTAGCATAACTAATAAACAACAAAGAGTGGGGTTTGAGAGAATGGAAGGGGCATCAGAGGGAGGAGGAAGGGGGAGGTATTCCAAAAAAACACTGAGGTTGTGATCTAAAGAATAAAATAAATTTTTTAAAAAAGAAGTAATAGGCCGGGCACGGTGGCTCGTGCTTGTAAGCTTCAGCCTATGAAGCAGCCAGGGATAGGGATCGCGGTTCGAGCCCCACCTGGGGTCCATAGGGAGACCTAGTCCCAAAAAAACAGCTGGGTGTGGTGGCGTGCGCCTGTCATCCCAGCTACCTGGGAAGCTGAGGCTGGGGATTGCTTGAGTCTGTGGTACCCCGGCAATGAGAGCCTGGGGTTCCACGGGCAAAAATAGCAAGACCTCGTCTCAAAAAAAAAAAAAAAAAAGAAGTAATAAAAAAACAACAAATGATTTTAAAAAAGCAGAATTAAAAAAAACAGAGCAAACAAAAAATCGTTACAGGAGACATAAATATACTTTAAAAATTTCATTATTTCTTTGAAAATCAACGATAACTAGATGCTATCTGTGTTTGTATACATAACTGAGACTATGTTGGTTTCCATCATTGTTTGTATATTGGGAGTATTGGAACTCCCTCCTTCTAACTCCATCCATGTTGCTGAAGATGGTGTGAATCTGTCTTTTGTAGTTGCTGAATAGTATTCTATCATGTATATATACCACATCTTCTTGATCAACTTATCCTTTTGGGGGCATTTCAGTTGCTTCCATGGTTTGGCTATTTCGAATATGGTGCTATGAACACAGGAACATGAGCTTTACTTCAAAGTAGGATTTTTTGTGTTCTTTGGCTAGATATCTAGGAGTGAGATCTATTTTTAGCCTTCTGAGTAACCTTCATACTGCTTTCCATGAGGGCTGGACCAGTCTAAATTTCTACCAACCGTGTAAATGGTTTCTTTTTCTCCACATTCTTTCCAGCATTTATTGTTCCAGTCTGTTTGATACAGGCCATTCTCATAGGAACGAGCTAGTGTCTCATTGTGGTTGTGATTAGCATTTCCTTGCCAATAAATGATGATGAACATTTTTTCATATGGTTTGGTGTAATCTCATGTTTATGTTTATGTTCTGTTTTGCTTTTCTTGCTGTTGGCTGTTCCTTTTATATGAAATTTCCTGTAGGTTTTTCTTGCATGATTTGTATGGTGGTTTTAAAATATGTCCATTAGGAAATAGTGCTTAATTTCCCCTACTCATGACCACAAGTTAGAATTAGTGACTTACTTCTAATAAATAGACTCTTACATCTGGCTTCTTTTGCTGTGTGACTATATCATAAAAGCCATTGACACTTCCTCTGTGTTCACCTTCTTAGAATTTTTTACTGACTGAAATGTGTTTGCCATATCATGATGACCCTCAATCAACCCTATGGAAAAATCCATGTGGTAAGTAAATTAAATCTCATGCCAAGAGCCATCAAGTTACTGAACTTTAATGCTAAGAGGCAGTTAAATCAATCTTCTTGGAAATGTATTCTCCCTGCCTCAGTCAAACCTTCCTAAGATTATAGCCTTTGTTGACATCTGCATTACAACTTGATGAGACTCTGGACCTCAACCATTCACCTAAGCTTCTCTCAAATTCCTGATCCACAGAAAATGTGAGATAATAAATTATTGATTTAAGTAGCTAAGTTTGGGGGTTCATTTGTTGCATCACAAATAATAACTGTACAGTATATTTTCTAGATATTATTTGCATTCTTGACATTAACCCCTGAACTTCTTAAAGTTTACTGATGTGTACAATAATATGTGACACAATAACTGATCAAACTTACTCTGATTCTTGCCATTTTATTCAGGAATAAAACAATCAATGCTATTCACCACATCAATAAAAGGAACACTCATAAGCATATCAATAGAAATAAATCAAAAATAAAATGAAAATGGATTTGAATAGTTCATTCAAGAATTTGAATCATCATTTATCCAAAAAGATATCCAAAGGATAATTAAGCACATCAAGAGATGCACAAGATGTAACTTCACACACACTAGAATGTCTATAACTTTTTTAAAATGCAAAATGACAAGCATTGGCAAGGATGTTGAGAAATTAATGGGAATGAAAAATGGTGTAGCTGTTGCAGAAAACAATTTGGCAGTTCCTCAAGTTAAACACAGAATTACTATATGACCCAACAATTCCATTCGTGAGTATACTCAAGAGATTTTTAAATGTTCTAGTACAAAGAAGTACACTGATTTTCCTTGCAGCACTATTCATGCTAGCTGGAATGTGTAAACAACTGAAATGACCATCCACTGATGGTCATGATGACAAGTGAATAAACGAAATGGCATGCTCATACAATAGAATACTATTAAGGCATAAAAAGAATAAAGTGTATTCCACAATGTGGATGAGCCTTGGAAACATTTTGCTGAGCAAAAGAAACCAGATGAAAAAGTCACATGTTGCCTGATTTCATTTATATAAAATATCCATAATTGGTAAAGCTATAAAGACAGAAAGCAAATTGGTTTTGCTAGGGACTGGGATTAGGGCTGAATGGGAATGATTGCTTTATAGCTATGGATTTTCCATTTTGGTGTGATGAAGTGGTTTGGAGCCTGATGTAGGTGGTGATCACACAACATTGTGAATGTCGTAAACGCCACTGTAGTGTACGATTGAAAATGGTTAATTTTATGTCATGTGAATTTCACTTCAATAAAAAAATGAAGGCTTTATAAGCACAATCATACAGAATATAAACTTTTGAGATCACTTGCTTTCGTTTACCATAATTCCCTTAAGATCCATCCAAGCCACCTACCTTGTCTGGCTTCAGAGAAATTAACAAAAGTCAAGCACAAACTAACTGGCATGTCAGTGGCATGCTCTACTTACATGAACACTGCTCCATTCACATGTGTGTACTTGTGTGATGTACATCACAGATGTGATGTCACTTCCCTATCATATTATTTAGTACTGTTTTGTCCTCTAGTTTCTTTTTTTAATATTTATTTTATTTTTATTGTCTACATATTTATGTATATATGTAAGTATGCATATATATTACATTATATATTGTATTACAATATATTTTATTATGCATATTTGCATTATATATTATGTTATATATACTTGATTATATGTAATTGTATTATATTATCATGTACATATACATATAATATATATATATATTCCATTTGGATATGCCTTCACAACAAATGTGGGAGCTATACATATATATGTATGTGTTTGTATGGAATATATGGTGATATATAATATATGTACATGTAATATAATGTATATATACATGCATGTGTATGTGTGGAATATATGGTTATATATAATATAATGTATAAACATACATAATATAATATATTGTAATTATATAATATATTATATATATATTACATCGTTGCATTTCTCGGGATTCTCCGTCCACCTTATCACCTGTGAACCTTCTTCTTGTGCTTGTCCCTTCCCTGATTTCTCCCTCCCCCTCCCCCCTCCTGAGCTGCTTGCCCAGGTTCCGTTGATAGCTTATTTTGATTTTTTCTTGGCCTTTATTTTATTTTGTTGTTTTGTTTGCTATTCCTAGATTCTAAGATTACAGTGACATTTTTTAATAAGCATCTCAATGAGCTACTATCTGCTGAAACAAATTGCTATGCACTTAGAGATTTAAAATAACTTTTTTATTCTGTGATTCTGGAGATCAAAAGTCTGAAGTGAGCTGGATTTGGTTAAAATTGAGGTATTTTATGGTTGTATTTCTGCAACATTTTTTATAGGACCAATTACATTGGAATCACCTGAATATTTCATGTTACCTTCCATATCTTGGGCCCTTAATTTAATTGCATTTGCCAAGTCATTTTTGCTATGTAAATTAATGTATTCACGGATTCTAAAGTTTAAGCTGCGGGCACATTTGACAGGTCATCACTCAATCTACCACAGCATTTTTTACTGAATTTTAGACAGATAGATTCAACAGCATCCTCTTGATTTTCCAGCTTAGTCAGCCTTTCAAGGCTCATCAACTGAGCCCATTAATTTAACTGCAATGCACTGAATGAACAGAGTGGTGAGCACCAAATAAACAGAACATGCCAATTACCCTGTACCAAAGGCTAGGTGCATCTCTAGAGTTATAATTTTTATTAAAGTACAAACCTTGCCTGCTGCTATCCACACTTTGCCTGTTTGGGTTATTTTGTGGACTCAATATGCACTGATTAATGATTCCGCATCTTTTCACCAGGATACTATTTTGAGGATATGTATTATTGATTTCCATTTTCTGACAGTAAAATTGCAGTAATAACTTCTATTAGTAAATAGAACGAACTGAACTGATGCCTTAACATTCATCTGAGTGATATTACGACCAGTACTTTTGGAAGCACAAAATAATAGAGACAGCATAAATAACCTCCCAAATGTTAAACAACTTTTACCTATATGTACATTTTATATAAAAATGTAAAAGAACAGTGTGTATGCACACATACATATATATGTATAGTTCCCACATTCGTTGTGAAGGCATATCCAATTAGAATTATCCCAATCCTTAGCGCTGCCAAACTCAACTCAACTCTCAATATATAAAAATAATCAACATGTACAGTGCTCAGAGCTGCATTAGGACCTGTGATCGTTACTTGTTTAAAATGTAAGAAAATATTAAAAAGTCCCACCATCTCTTCTGGCCCAGCTGACATGACAGCACAAGGTTATTTCTTCCCTTAGCCTGACATTACCAAGGAACACCAGGAATCTCCTGCTAACACTCTTAGGTCTTAGCTTTGTGGCATCCACCCATACCATAAACATGCCTCTGGTCAACTGTGGGACATGTTGACTTAATGGGGAGAAAGAGAAGACCGAAGCAGGATATTCTTGGCAACAGGACCTTCAGCTTTGTATGGACACTTCTTAAAAGGGCTTAAAGTTTGCTGAATTCCCTCCTCACAGACCCCCCCCACCCCACCCCCTCCCCCGTCTCCCTGCACTCCCACCCCAGCTGCTTTGCAGTGCATGCTCTTTGTTTGTATTTATGTATCTAGTTGGCCAGCTTGGGTATGCGGCATGAGGGTCTCTCTCTAAGCTTCCGTTTAATTCTTTTTCACCAATTCCAAAGAACAGAAATCTCCTTTTACAGACTGGGACTGTTCATGTCTCCATGATCTCCTAGTGCTTTCTGTAGCAGCTAACAATTAGCATCACCTTGACTTTTGCATATAGAGGACATAATTTAGTGCTTTTTAAATGAAATGGTATCCATTGATATTTCATTGTTTCTGTTTTTTCCTTTGTTTCCATGTGTCTCTCTAAGCTGTGAGCTGAGAGATTTGAAAGCCAGACTTTGAAATGAGTCAGCTGTTTCAGGCTCAGACAGCCGAGGTTTCCGTAGCAACGGGAGATGTGTGGGAAAGCCTTATGTCCACTATAGCTTAGGAAGCAGGATTTACTTGCTGACGCGCAAAGCTTCCCTATCAGCCTGGAGATATTTTCTTAGTACAGAGATACTTGGTTTGTGTTGGTTTTAGCTACGTTCAAACATGGTAAAATTTCTTCTCAAAGTAAACCTAGCATTTTGTGGAAACAAATTAAATACTAATATTAAACATACGTTTCAAAAATAGCCATAAAATCAATAAAGCACTATTAACTAAAGGAGCCAAGCCTTAGTGGCAAGTAGCGAAGGTATCTTATTGATCTCCTCACAAACACATTTACTGCTACAATGAATTCAATCTGTCAAATGCCTTAGTTCCACTTATCTACAAAGTGGTCCTTAAGTATATAGAAAATATTGACACCTAGGAGCATTCCTAGAAGAGATTTCATCTTTTAGACAACCAATCCTTATCTGCGCTATGGTCAGCCCATTTGATTGATTAAAAATTATACCAAGCAAACCAAGGCTTCTGGTCGGCTTCAATATTCCACTCAGCCTTACGTAGGTGTATTGTGACACAACCTTTGGATAGAAGTGAAAGATTCAGTGTATTGTCACATCTCCTACTGGAGAAGCCACTTCAAGGGCATGGCAGAAAATCCATCTCTCCATAAGGTAGAGACCTAGAATTTTGTAGCATTAGGAATAAAATAATTTTTTAAAAAGATTTGTCATCTAAGAGATGCTACAATTGTACCACGAGGGTAACCGCTAACAAGTTTGGCACTATGGAAAACATTGTAAAATACTCTGGCAAACTGGAGATAAACATGAGGATTGTCTAGATCAGGTTGTTCCCATTACCTGTGGGATTATGTAAGGCATGGGCTTGGTTTTTTTAAGAACAATTCCTTTCTCTTCTGTCGATGGTTGACCCTTTTCTGTCATCTACTTCAGATTACTATTCTGCTAAAATACACTTCATCTCCCCCACAGAATCATTTTTGTTGATTTCTAACATTATCGCATAAATTCTAGCTAAAAACTGTCTCAAGCTTGTGATCACAGTAATTAAAATGTTGATCTTTGAAAAGTGACTATCACTAACAGCTCTGTGGGGGTGCCTATGAATTAGCAGCAATGTTTTGTAACTTTAAGACTCCCTATGGTTCTAGACTCCACTCCATATTTATAGAAAGAGCAGGAATTGTGGTCACATGATCTAATCTCTTTGTTTTAAGAATGATAAAACCAAGACTTTCATGGACAGGAGAGAATTTCTTCTCCAAGTCAATAAAGGAAGGTTTGGAAATGGTTGAAATTTGAAATATATTCCTCAAATCTCTGCTAATATATATTTTAGCATCAAATTACATTTGGTGAACATACTTGTTTTTCTTCAAAGATCTTATTTATTTGTGTCATATTTAATGGAATTGCAAACAAAACTTTTGTGAGACAGCTCGAATGGCCTTTTCTGTTTGTTAACTACAAAGAAGGAAACGTTGAAAATATCTACTATCCAGGCTACTATGCAATGTTTAAACACTAAGTATGTAAGTGGTACACTAAGGCTTAGTTCTGCATGAATATAGCAAAATTAAAGCCATCGCTATAGACTCAGCAAGCTACTTCATTCAAGACAAATTGTGCCTTATGGCTCAGATGGAAGCATTTTTGTATTGCTTGTCTCTCATTAGGTAGGCTGTAAATAGAAAGAGTGCCTATAAAACAGCTTTTCAAATGTGTGTACTGATTTTACTATTGTGACTGCTTTCTATCTTGGCAGTGCTGAGATAGTAAAATTAACCCAAATCCCAATTACTAGTCTGTACAGTAATTGATAATGTTTTAACAAGTACATGACATATAGTTTGCACTTAGCAAATGTGTGTTGAATGACATAGTGAACATCCCCAAATGGTTTTTACTAGTTTCTCATAAACTCCTTATCCTCCAACTCATTCCCCCAAGTTGAGACTATTAAGTAATACATTACATCGTGGTTTCACACATTACATACATTTTCAATTTGATCTTTTCATTTGAGCCCCAGTGCTAATACTTCTGCCTGGATACTAAACATGTCTTCTTGAACTGCAAGTTCCTTCTCCCCAAACCAATTATCAACATACATGAAGTCCCTTGTTCACAGCTACATTTTCCAATCAAATTCAGTTGTATTCCAAGTAACTTTGTGCCCATAAATGACACTTTTATGCCTTAATCTATTCAGACTTAAAACTTTGAATCATCTACAGCAAATTCTACTCATAAAGCTCTCATTCTGATTACTCACACCCTATGCATTTTCTTTCCCAACAACTATTATTTCCATCCATACTATTTCACTTTTCTCTGCCCATTTCCAAATATTTATCTCCTCACCTTTGGATTACTGCAACAGCTTTCTAGCCCCAAGTTCCATGTTTTCCTTCATCTTCAAATAATCTCCATTGTTCTCCCTCTCGATTTAAATTTATAAATTTTTGTCTCTTGGTTTAGTACTGAACAACACAGTTTTACGCTGGCTCTCAATGCTGCATGTTAGGCTAGTTTCCCTGATATTTGCTCCTTAAAGACATGAGAAATATGTTAAACTGCTCTGTATTTCTTATACTCTTGGGCACAGAGTGGTTACTAAAAGGTTAAGAAAAATATAAGTAAAAGAAAATGTAAAAGAAGATAGAGTAATAGAAATCAGAGAAAAAAGGAATAAATAAAGAAGAATTTTTTTCTATCAAAAACAATTGCCCTTATAAGAGTTATATCTCCCAACTCTGTGCCATCCTGCCCCTGCCCTTCACCTTAGCAGAGCAGTTGCCAGGCTTCTATTCTTTACCTTAGTCATCATTGCTATGGCTGGTTTGATTAATCTGAAAGGTAGGAAGCTGTGGCAAAGATGGGCTCTGACATCTGTGCCTCACATGATTTCCTCGGTCTTAACATCCAAATAAGACCCAAGACAGAGCTGGAATCTTGGCTGGAGTGTTGAAATTGTGCATTTGGTTTGTAGAAACATTAGGAAATGAAGTGATAAAGAAACAATAAAGCTGTTCATTTCTTTTGCTGGGACCACCACCAGAAGCTTTATAGAATCCCACATCTCTGACTTGTGCAGAAAACCTCAAATAACACAATGCTTTCTGCTTTTGTAGTCTTATCAAGCAAAAGAAGTTTAGTCACATTTCAGTAACATCTAGCCTCCAAATCTCAGAGACATAAGACACAAATTTTTCCTACTCAAGGACAGTCACTTGGGATCATCTGGAAGTGGGGTTTTCCTCCAGTTAGTGACTCAGAGAGTGGTTTCCCTTCTTACAGTGCCATCTTCAACATATTGCCTCCATAGTTGCTAAATAAGGGAAATAGAGAGCATGTAGATACTAACTCATAGTGCTTTGACTTATTAGTGATACGTGCTACACACACTCACATCCCATGACCCAGAATATTCACCTGGTCCTAACATAATTACAGGTAGGGGGCTGTTTGCAGGAGCACATGGAAAATCAGGAGAGCACAGTAACTTTATGTGACCCAAGCAACTTGATGTCAGTTTCTCATGTGATCCACCACCAGTATTCAGTGAGGTCTTTGGGGCAAACAGCAGCTACTTTATAAATATGTGGCAACCAAGGTCCAGAGGGCAAAAGTGACTTTCTCAGGTTATCAATGTAACTTGTGCATGAGGTAGAATTAGAAGCAGGAGCCACCTTTCACTCCTGAGTTCATTTTCTTTATAATGTTTTCTATTGAAAGGACAAAAAAAAAAAAAAACCCCAGGAGGAGCAAGACAAGATTGAAACGGTCAACTCACTTCAAACTCAGACATTTCTATATTGAAAATATGGAATATATTAATAATAATGAATAAATAAGTCTTGATTCATTATCTTTTTAAAAAGAACTTATCAGACTTTTGAGTATTTTTTGATCAGACCAATGATGGTTTTTCATTAGCAAAAAAAAAAAATAAAGAAAAGAAAATATAAAAACCTCTATGGCTATAAAAACAGATAACAAGTTAAAAAGCAGTTTAAAAGAAATAATCAAGAAAATCCTGGATAACACACCAAGGAGGTGGTGAAAGGAAACTGATCAAGAGGTGGTTATATTATTAACATTACATATTAATACACTATATTAAAATTTTAATATTATATATTATTTACACTAAATGTGGTCATATATATATGACTATGCATATGTCATACATATAATTGGTCAACTGAACTTTAAAATGATCCATGAGTACCACCCATTAATATAACCTTATTCTCTTCACTCTTACACTTATATATCCTGATTTAACACATCACATCTTGCTGTAATTATTTCATATTCTTGTCTCTCCCCACATGTTATTTTTGAAGATAAAGATCATGTGTTACTGGTGCTTATAGTCAAAATACATAGGAAAGTGCTCCTATGTCTTCAGCTCCTCTTTGAAGATGCCCTGACCATAGTCTATCATTTCCATGTCCCTAAATCTAAATTTATTCTCAATCTAAACTTTCCATTTGGAAAATTCATCTACTCCCACAGATTTAAGTACTAGCAATATTGTAACGATGCCTAGTCTTTGCTGTTGGTTGAAACTCAGTGCATTTCTACCTGACTCAATTATGTTCCTCTCCACCCCCAAACTGTTACTATTCCTATATCTCCTAGTTCTTTAAAGGGCACCAGTATCCAATAAGTGACTCAAACCAGATGTTTAGGAGTCATTTCTCCTCCTCCCTATCTACTCTCCACCATCATCAACCAGTCACCAAATCCTGACCTTTTTATTTCCTTAGTATCTCTAAAAACCATAAAACTTCTATCTCAATTTCCACTCAATCATGAATGTATCACTGCTAAATGGAATACCCCAATCTTTCTTCTTCTACCCCATTCTCTGTAAGTCAGCGTGTGTTCTTTCTAAAATGCCAATATGATTTTGTTGTTGCCATATGTGAAAGTTATCCATTATCTGTTATAACTCAGTGCCTTGAGCGTACAAATGTGAAAAATATAGGACTTTATTTTCAAATAACTTCTAGACAAGAATGATGCTATGGACTGAACATTTGTGTTCCCCAAAAATTCACTGTAAAACTCTGATCCTGATGTAATTGTTTTTGGAGCTATTCTTTGGGAGATATTATGCTCTGAGAGACCGGAGAGTTACCTGGCTCTCTTTCTATAATACGAAGATACAAGAAGAAGTCAGAAGTCCTCACCAGAACTATGCTGGCACCCTGACTCTAACTTCTGGTCTTTAGAAGTGTGAGAGAGAAATACTCTTGTATTTTTAGGCTACCAAGTTTATGTACTTTGTTATAGCAGCCCAGAATGAAGACAGGCAAAGATGGAGAGACAGTACACAGTGAGTTAAGGATTTTGGAAATGAAAAGCAGAAAATAACTCTGGCTAATTTAAGGGAAAAAATAGTTTACTGACAGGATATCTGGCAGAGTAAGTTCAGAAATGGCAAAGAATCAAAGTTAACCTGGCAGCAAGAAATACAGTCAAAATCACTTTGAAGCAACAGCAAGTGTTGTCACCACTGCCACAGACGAGTTGACGCTACCATTTCAATGAATCATCTAGAACTTTCCCTGTTTCTTTCACTGTTACTTTAGAATTTAAGAGCTCATGAGGCAGCATTCCATTGATGAAACCTAGTTTACAGACCCATGACCAGATGCCAGAGAGGTGTATTTGGAATTATGTAGTTGCTTCAAAATCCATGATACAGATGCAACATAATTGTCACTAAGACCCACATAATAACACATTTCTTTCAGATTAGACTGGCTGTTCAGATATTAGGAAATAAAAAAAGGCAATTGTATATAAGTACATAATTAACTTTATAAACTTAGTGCATTTTAAAATTCATAAATTGGTAGAGTTGGTATGGTAATAAGATCCATATACCACATATGAAATAACACACTGAGTGGGATTTGAAGCAGTATCCCATTATCTAACACATGTATATTTCTGAACTGAAGTACATTCCCATTAACACTAAATTGAGACAAAGATGAGGGTATTTTACATCATAACTTCAGGTTATATACTACCACGAGATAAGTTCATATCACAATCAGTGTTTTAGTGAATTTTCAATTTTTTTTTCTATTTTCAGAGTTTTGGAAATGTGAGAATTGCAAGAAAGAGATGGTTGGCCTATTTGTCTCACCACTATAAAAATTCATCAAAGTTTACATAGTCAAGAGAATGTGACTTTTCTTAAGGGGTCAAAGATCACTTCCTGTAGATGGTAACATTTGAAACCAGTCTAAAGCAAGGGATGGATAGAATCCAAGTGAACCTGAATGTGAGGAAAGACACATACATTAGATGGTAACAAATGAAAAACCAAAACAAAGAAACCCTGGATGAAAAAGCAAGAAAATGTGGAGAAAAGCTCAGGTCAAGTTTTAGGACTCATGAAGGAGAAGAACAAGTTGTAACCTTGAGAGCTGAAACAAATCATAGCCAGATTAAGGGATTGATTTCATTCTGAGTCAATAGGGAACCATTGCAGTTTTGAACATGGAATTATAAGATAAGAGCTATGCTTTTGCAAGATTAATTTGACTGTATTGGGTCAGTTTTGAATAATCTATCAGATGCCATGGGAGGTGTTTAATATATGCAACTGAAATCCACTTTCTGTTCTCTTTGTTTCGGTAATGATAAACAGCCGCTCAACACCAGCAGATCAATATTTCTATACTTGTAGAACATTCCTACCCAATTGCTTACTAGAAATTATTGAAGAATTGTCAGAAGGCTTGTGAGTAACTAGACTCTTCATTAAAACAAACCACAAACACAACGTAATACAAAATACTGGACTTAAATCTTGATATTTATTTACCATGTCTTCAGGTGTTGCTAGTTTCCCTTAATGATCTGATATTAGCATGCAGATGAGTCCATTTATTCTGTAGTGAGAGCAATGGTTAAAGATCAGCGCCAACAATCATTTATCGAGTATTAAATAGGATCCAGATAGTATTTTGCACATTCTTTCTTGGCTGTATACCAGGAAACCAATCTTTTCCTTTTCTTTCGATTCAGACACCACCCTCCTTTCCTGGATTCAGAAACAAAACTTCCATTTTTGGCATTTCTTCGTCCTTAGGAATAGTAATTGGTGGTTCACTTCATTTCAAAATATCTATAGTTAAAGTTGCCCTAGAGCTCAGAGAGACTATACAGAAAAGACTACTGATAGCCCCAGCACAAAGATATGCATTCGTGGCACTTTTGAATTAGTCCATTATTATCCTTCATAAAAGCGTCTTCACCACTTCCATCCTCACCACTACATTTGGCTCAACCACTAGTATTGCCCTCCTACAAACTGTTATCCGCAGACCTGCCATTACATATATTGACCAGTTATGAGATTAGATGGAGTATGGAATGTCTCCAAGAATTAAGGGATTTAAGAATAGCTTGTTTTAGATCTTGGCAGCTATTCTTGTTTGGGGGCCATCTAGCATTTAAGATGGTGGCCACAAAAAGGTGCAAAAGTTGCTGGAGTCAATTGACTCTAAGATCCAACTAATTGTGAGAGTGGAAAATACATGCTGGAGTATATGCAGACTCTGAAACCAATCAGGCAAATCAATGCAAAAGTGATCTTCCTCACCAACTGCCCAGCCTTGAGGAAATCTGAAATATAGTTCTATCCCACGTTGGCCAAACTGGTGTCCGTGGCGAGCAGAAATCCTATTGAATTGGGCACAGTATTTGGAAAATACTACAGAATATGCACACTGATGATCATCAATCTAGGTGATTCTTTCTTGAATACTTGGTACAATTCCCGAGTGAATCCACCTGATCTTGCGCATTTGCTTCTGGAGAGGCTTTTGATTACAGTTTTCATTTCTTTAGACATAATTGGTCTGTTCATTAATTCTGTAGAAGAGGGGAGAGGATCAATAAAGAGATGTGGATGAAGACAGGTAAAAAGGAACAGGAATGTAGTACTGGAAAAAAGACAGACACATCTAAGCCAATGAGAAAATGTTTGAATCATAGATATTTCTACCCTCTTGCAAAGTCACACAATCAATTTCATACATTTCTAATTAGATACGAGCCTATGATAATGATAGTGGTCCTCATATCTTACCACTCTGTCCTCCCTTACTCCTTTCTAGTCACACTGTCTCTCTGCTATTCTTGGAATATTCTAGATTTGCTCCAGCCTTTCTCCTTAAGCTTCTTCACTTTCACCTGCTATCACACTTATTGTCTATATATCTAAAGCAAAACAGTTTCACAAGACTATACTTGTTCTCATGTTCTCTCTTTCTCCTTCACTCTGTCTTTCTCTCCTCTGTGGTCTCTTTAGTATTTTTAGGACTATACCACTTGGAGTAGGTACTCAATAAATATTTATTATATGAAAACATGAATAATCTAATGTAAAATAATGAAAAATTCTAGCAAAAATTCTTCCTATTAATTACTAACAACTGCAACAAAGAAAGTTTTACATACTTAAGCCACATCAATCTGATTGGATAAAGTCCAGGAACTATGACAATCTCTGCCAACACCCACTCAGAACCCCCTTTGCCCCATCCATCTGCTCAGTGCTTCTATTCATGTATTTGCCTCACGGCTTTGTTTTCAGTTCCATCGAAACTTTTTCCAGTCCAAAGGAAGAAGCATAATCCCAGAGTCTGGTACATATTTAGCCTTTTCCTGTTCAGGATTTGGTGTTATTTCTTTTCCCAAGCACTCTGAACCACAGCCTCATCTCAGAGATTTACGTTGTAGCCAGGACACCTATACTGTTCATCATTTTGCTGATCTAAAACAGAATCCAATCTCATCAGGCTGAGTTAAGCACATACCTTGAACTGGAAACATACAGACAAGCTGTGTATTGTGAGAGCTGCACAACAGTGAGAACTAGTTTTCAAGCTGCTTTTAGGAGTATTTTAAGTGGCTACTCTTATGACAATAAGAAGCATAACAATTGTATTCATGCTTACTGAACTCTAGGGAAAAAATACTAAGAAATGAGTCTTACAGAATTTAAAAAAAGAAATCTATACATATTTATACAGAACCAAAATACAATACTAATTATTCTGCTGATATTATATTAGGCCTTTTTCTGTGAAGGCTTTATGCAGAGAGTTTTATAAACATGGTTAAAAAAAATCTGGTAGAGAGAATAATAGGAAAAGTGTCTTTTATTCAATGGTAAAGTGGCTATGACGTCCAAGAAATAAACAGTCGAGTGATTTTTCCAGCCAATGACATTAAAGACTTCAGAAATATATATCTTAGGTTAGTTTACATTTTCATTTTTCTTGGAATACATTCATAATAAATCTCAGACAGAGCATAGCACAGTGAAAAGAACGAGACTGACCTTCAAGGTTAGTCACAGTTCCACAAAAAGATTCAACGTTAAAGTTTAAGCAAATTATCCATCTTCTCTGAATCTCAGTTTCCCCACTTGGACAACAAGGAGAGTTAGCACTATTGGTTCTTAATTGAAAGCTGTGCAATACCCTTAGCTGGGACTTTGGAAATTTGCTCTGGTGGCCACCAACAGACAGGTGCAGGGCAGTCCTGTGTAATCCCTAATTGTCTCGATGGAAAACTAATGGCACCTCTGGGGAAATCATAGGATTGAATGATTTTTTTCTTTAGGAACTTTCCACTGAAATGCATATATCAATAAAATTACACAGATCAAGAATTATGCTACCTAATATTCCTTCTGACTACTGATACCTTTAGCTCTGAAAAGCAGTGATGCTGCTTTTTTAAGATTTACTGTGTCATATGTAAATTGCTAACACTTGAAACCAACAGAAACACTTCAAATGCTTTTTCTTTTGTATGCAACATAAAATTTTGACTTTTATTACAGTCAGTAAATAATCTTGGATAGAAAGCTATACAGAATATGACAAAATTAGGGGGGGAAAGATGAGTAAAGAAAAAAAAAAGACCTATATAGTTCAAGCTTTCTATATATACCGTGAAAAAATAAACTAGGTTGTTAAAAGTTAAGGAAGTATAATGTACTCTCTAGAGTAAACACTAAAATAAAAATAATAACCTATGTCTACAAAGCCAAAGTTAAAATAAAATGGATTTCTAGAAATAAATATTCAATTATCTAGTAGGGGGAAAGGAAGGAGGAGAAGTGCAATAAACAGCAGAGGATATATCAGGAAATAAATAGGAAAATGGGTAGACTGAATCTAACTCCATCAAGCACTACAGTAAATGTCACTTATAAA
Source organism: Uropsilus gracilis (assembly GCA_004024945.1). Taxonomy (NCBI): domain Eukaryota; kingdom Metazoa; phylum Chordata; class Mammalia; order Eulipotyphla; family Talpidae; genus Uropsilus; species Uropsilus gracilis. The sequence goes on from PVHY01003076.1 coordinate 28,170, forward strand.
GGAGCACTCCAATTAGAATACGGTAGATGGAATGGAAAATAACCAACACATGGATATATGCTGTTGTCTTGATAAACAACTCAAATTTATAGACACAAATTTATTGAAAGACTATGAATGGAGAAAAAAATCTATGATATAAGCAGCACACACAGGAATGCATGGTCCCTATTTTAATATCAGATAAAATAGACTTCAAGTAAAGAGTGTTACCATAAAGAGGGGCTTTTCACAACAAAAAAAGGAGAGTCAATTCAGGAAGCTCTAACCATCATAAATGTTCATACACTTTATAACAGAGTTTCAAACTAATGAACAAATTCAACCAAGTTAAAGAGAAAACACTTTCACAATTTTAGCTAGAGATTGTATCCTATCTTTCTCAGCAACTGAAGAACAGATATCAGTGAAGGTAGCAAAGACTCGAACAACTCTTATTGACCACACTGAGTTAGTGGATACGTTTAGAACCCTGCACCTCACAAATGCGGAGTACATATTCAAGTGTAGACAGACCCATGCTTGGGTCAAAAGAAAAGGTCCAGTGCATTTAATAGGACTGAAATCAGAGTATGTTCTCTGGTCATAAGGAGTTACATTACGAATTGATAACAATACTTATTTAGAAAAAAATTGGGGAATTAACCTATGACTAAATGATTAGGAGAGGAAATAAATCACAAAGAAAGGTAGAAAGTAGTCTGTGCTCAGGGCTGAACCTATAGCATACATAAATTGTGAACTGTGGATAATGGGTTCACTCTAAAAAGATAGAAAAAGCAAAGCAAATTTAACCTTTAATATTAAATAAGTAGAAGGAAATAACTGAAGAGCAAACATCCATCATCAAAATTAGGTGACATCAAATGGCTCTAGAATAGTGAAAGCAGTTAGAAAGCAGCCTTTTTATTTGCTGCAGAAATACGCTACCTTGCTGCAAATATAATTGTAAAGTTACTTTACTCACATTATAGCATTGGCATAAGGATTAATTGAACAGAGCCCACAAGCAGATCCTTACATATGTTATTTAAAAATTGGAAAAGTCAGTAACTGTCTCCAAGGCATAGTGTTAGGTAAAAATAAAAATCCAGGTATAGATGCCTCCATTTATGTATAATGCCTATGAAATCTTATATGTGATTTTATAATACACATATATGTGTGTATGCATGTATGTATGTGTATGCAGACATATATAATATAAATTGACGTTTACTGGGATATGTATGTAATTAAAAGTGCACAATAAACTATATTCTAAAACAGAACTAATATGTATTCTGTACTTATTGTATCAGTTCCAAATATTTTCACATACATAAAGCTATAGATGTTCCCATTTGAGTAATAAATAATAATATTGCATGTGTATATGTGAATGTGTTTATAGTGTCTTGTATTCTATGCATGAAATATTTTGGAAAGATAGCTAAGAAGCCATTAATACAGGTCGTATTGTGGAGGAGGGACTGAAATTATAGGAAAATTTACATTTCACTGTACAGCAGTCTGTAGTACATGACATTTTATTATAAAGTGCTACTTTCACAAAAAAACCTATGTACAAACCTGAAAATAAGGAAACTAATAGAAAATGAACATTAAGCCAGATGCCTCTTTCACATCATTGTTTAATGGGTCAACAATGGGCAAAGCTTATTAGGAGAGACTAGAACTTGGACTTCAACAAGCTGTTGCCTGTGCTACTCTGCTGGACAGGGAAACAACCTATTTCAGCATACATAGCTTCACATCCCTGTGTGGACTTTGGGACAGCTATTGAAATTCTTTGAACCTTTGCTGCTCATCAGTGAAATTGAGATAATGTTTTATCTCTAAAGGCTGCAACTTTTAATGAATGGCATACGAAAATACATGGTCGAACAAGGTTTACGCAGAAGTTTAGTCCCCGTGACAATATACCCCAAAATGCAGTGGTCAAGGAAATTGATCTCAGCCCATTGAGCTTCTGATTCCAGTGAAACAAAGTATATTTCTTCACAAGAATCACCAGAATGGAAGAGTAGAGAACAAGGGTGGAGGGCAGCGTGGTGGAGTGTGGTGGAGTATGGTGGTGGCACTTGGGTGGTGGGAAAAACACCATGGCCGAGTTTGCCAGGAGAAATCTTATATTGTGAAAACATAAACACAGATGCTCAATTTTTTTTAATAACCACCAATGGAGCCCCAATGTTTAGTGAAGATTTCCCAACCCTTCAGGAAACTGCTGGAATAAATTTAGTAACCTAAGACACTGCTATGTCCTACATGTGCTTATAAGAGGACTTCAATTCATCCTTAAGGAGCCCGTGATGTCTGAAAGCCTGGACATCTTTGCTCAGATGAACCCAAGTCTCGTATCCTTAGTCCACTGGTGAGAACAAAAAGTACATAATAGAGCCATCATTCCGTTAAACTATTAGGATATATGCTGGCCTTGAATAGTTAATGTTCACAACTGGCTTAGATTCCATTTTCCACAGTTCCACATTTGGCTTGTACATATGGGAAAGGAAGTATTCAGTAACTAATAGAAGCCTGATAGATTCTCTGTGTTCTCATTGACCTAATAGGCATAAGTGCTCTTGCAACCTGAGTGTTGTTTCCATTAGAACAGTCTTTGATTCATTCAGTAAATAATTACTGAGATCCGACCTGTTACTGCAAGTTTCCCTGCAATCCCAAAGTAGAATATTCTTACTTGATAGGTTACTGTTTGGATTTGGGAATGCTAAGTAAACTTTCCATGTAAACTTGTTGAAAATAGCATTCCCAGACTCAAAATACTAATCCATCAAACCACACTAAAGAGAAAAATTCTCCTTTTGAATAGCAGGGGAAGCCTGTGTGTGTCCGGCACTGCTAAGGCAGAACTGTGAGGGACAGATCAGGTTCTTGCTTTTGTGGAATTTGCATTCTCCTTGGGGGAAAGAGACAACATACCAGAAGACATATGCAATGAGATAAATTTAAATAGTACTGTGAAGAAAATAGAAGAGGGTGGTGGTGGGGATGTGAAGTGGGAGCCCAGCATCTTCCTCCAAGGTGACCTGGAAACTTCCTTTAGGGGGTGACATATGAGGTGAGATTTGAATGATGGAAATGAAAAGTTTGTTCTAGATGGATTTGGGGGCGAGGGGGGGGGCGGCTGTGAGACACTTCCGAGGGAAGGTAAAACAGGCAACAAAGACTGATTCTTAAATATTCATGTACGTTAGAATCTCCCTGAGTACTGACTGAATGATGGTTTCTGGGCTAGAACTCCACTATCCTGGCTCAGCAGCTATGAGTTGTGCCCCCAAAACCTGCATTTGAGCAAAAACGTCATGCCTACCCCCAAGACTGTCCTGATTTTGGTGGTCTGGGAACCATGTTTTGGAAAACATGAATCTAGGGCTTATTTCTGGGTGTGTGGGGTGGACGTCATACAAATTGGGTTGGGGAATCCAGAGCTTAGATAAAGGATCCCTCAAATATTGTAGCCCTAGAGGTATGGGTGACAGCAAGCAGGCATGCCAGGCAGAATCCTGTGGGTTTGTTAATCTGCCTGAGGAGGGGAGGAAGGTAGAGAAAGCAGCTGAGTTAGAGGGCATAGGCCTGTTCTAGTCAGACAATGTTCCAATTAGCAGAAATCAGTAAATTAGTGAGATCTGCAAGAGTCCAATTGTGTCCCTAAGGCAGACAGCGCTCTGCCTTGCTCTGTGCTCCCTGCTGTGTGTGGGCAGTCCTGAGAGCAGAGGTGTTGCTTGTCGACAGAAGGACTTCAGAACCTGCAGGTGTACTCATGTCTAAAGGGAAAAGGACTTCAGACATTGCATGTCGCCTCTCACATTGTTTTATCTCACTTGCAGCAGTATCTAGATGTTGTTCACTGAGAGAAGCTTGAGTAGGGAGGAGAGATGCAATCCACTTTTTATTTCCAACCCAGAAGATGATAATGAGCTTCACCACATTCTAATTACTGATTTCTGCCTGGAGGAACATCTTGGCTTTTCCAATTAACAATAATTTAATATGTTATTGCTTATCCTTTGTTCTTTTTCTGTGAGCTCATCCAATTACTTCATACTGCTTTTGTTTTCTTAGCCCGAAACACTGGTTTTATTATTTTGTCTTATGAGATTTTTTTCTTAGATCTCATCCTAATTATAAAGTATTTCCAGTTGTATTTAAAATCATGGTTAAATGCATTGTATTTTTGGCATGTATTAAAAGAGCAGATAAGGCATCATCTCTTTCTTTGTTATTTAGAAAATAATAGGTTACCAAATATTGTTTTGAATTTTTTAAACAAACCCATTTTTTTCTGTTTAAACTCTTAAGAGTTCAAGGTATGTGCAATTTAAGCTAAATCACATATTTCTTGCAGATCAAAGGCACAATCCCCTTTCATCGACCAACTCCAGGAGCTATTTTACATTTTCCTGCTTCTCACCAAATATGGGATTCAAACCAGCTGAGAAACACAGTGGTTTCACCATAGTCCTAAAATAGTTTAATGAACCACTGAGACAAAATTTCCCAAGATGCCATTCTACCTATTCTTACTGAATAATAACTATCTACTGGCATTGCCAGTCTTCCAAAGAGTGCTTGCAATCTAGTTCTCCAATTTACTGTGTTACAATGTTTTATAGTTCCCAAATGTAGCTGTAAACTTCTTGCAGGCAGGAAACATATCTTTGTTTGCCCCTATAATATCAAGCTAACAGTTGTGTTTCCAAAGATACACTGACTGATATTTTTCGTCACCACTCTCCTGCAACACACCAGTTACATTTGCACTGTATGGGTCACTCTATGTATAAAATCCAATACAATTAATCATTTAAATCCAATTGGTCATCTACAGCTGTACTGACATCATGCTTTGTCCCTTCTGTGGACTCTTAGTTTTACTGATCTGCTGATGGGAGACAAAAAGAAGAAACGTGCTAGACACATTTCTAACAGTTTCTAGTTTCTATTAAAATGTTCTATATAGTTTAAAGGCCAAAGGACAATTTTCTTGACCATTCTATTAATGAAACTCATCAGCTTTATTTCATTGACTTCTTTTATAGAATTCCTGGTCTAGTAGAAAAACTATAACCTCTGAACCATTTATTGCAAGAGAACTACACTTTTAATCAAGTTGTGTACTTTGAAAAATGTTATACATATTGGAATATCCTAATTAGTTACCAACCCACTCTGCCCAAGATTTGGGTAGCTTACCTCACTGCAATAAATGATAGCCCAGTATAAAGAAGTTGCTAGTGATGTGATTGTAAACACTCTCATCCCATTCAAATTTGCTAAAACTCTTCAGTTGATTTGTGCCTGTGTAAGGGAATGTGTTGTGTTGACCTAACATCAGCTTTGAACATGTGGCATAGCCACTGGGCAGTAAAATAACTTGCAAAAATAGCTTCTGAACTTGTAACTAGAAGCACTGGCTTTCCCACTATTGATCACCATGGGCAAGTCATTGTGGCTCTCCAAGATTTTAACTACTCTCTGTAAAATGGGGATAATGTTGCCTGCCTACTACCTCTTGGACCTGCGATAGCTTTGTAGGCCACAGAACTTGAAACAAAGTTAAGGCCATGCCTTAACCAAACTATAAGGAGGACAACAGTGCTTCCCTGTCTTTGATTCCCATTTCCGTTCACATGGACTAGCATCTGAAGAATCCTTCATTTAACTCTCTGAGGCATCATCACCACATCACCAGCTGGGCTTATACCTTAATCTTTTCTATTGGAGGGACCCATTCCATATTGATATGTAGGCACTCTTTACATATTCTGGATAGTAATCTTTTATTAATTATGGGCATTGAAAACATTTTCTCCCAAAGGGCATGTGTCCTTTTCATTAGCATATTCAGTTTTCAAACATCACAGTGGTTCTTTTTATCAAGTTGTCCATTTTACAATATATGGTCTCTTTATCTTAAATGCCTCTCTCCATACTCTAAATTCACAAAGAACTTTCCTTCTAGAAGATTAAGATGAGCTTTGTGTAGAACTGAGTTTTACTTCTCCAGGACTGTCTTTTCCCATTGGTAAAACGGCAAGGATGAGAGACTAAGCTTAGTCTGGCAAGATCACAAGGTCGCCACTTCTGATTCATCCAGAGCACTTCAGCTTTTATCTGTTTTATGTAACTAGTGAGTCTTATTATCCACAAAGTGATTCGAAAAAACAAGAGCTTCTGTTGCTTTAAAGACTCTTGAAAATCACTTATTCTCATCACAGTCCACCATGGTGATACCAAAATCTGGAAAGATGTGTTGCTTTGCATCCTGAATTTAACTCCTGAAACCATTACCCTGAAATGATTATGTCGAAAAGGCTACTTGGGCCACTTGTCTTTATCTTGGGGGTTATTAAACATGTTCTCTTAAAACTCAAGATTTTTAGATATCATGTGAATATGTGACCAGCAGCATTTCTTATAGCCAGGTCAAGAACCACATCTACGGCACACGTCGATCAAATTGCAAATTACATCGATCATTTGGAGAGAAGGGATAGAGGAGTACCAAGTCAATCACTAAACCAGACAGCTCACTGTATTTGGTGTAGTGGGGTGTACAAAATGTTCCTTGAAAGCAAGAACGCTGCCTTATTCATATTCATATGTACACATTTATATTGAATATGTGACAGGATATCTGTCCCAAAAGGACTACATTTTAGTTAGTATATTACATCATATGTACAAGTTTAATCTGTCTCCATCAGCAAGACAACCATGTTGATTAAACTGTTGGCCAATATTTGCAGTTACTTAGATATGCCTTACATTGTCTCTCTCTTCATTAAAGAGCTGGCTGCTAGAAATCACTGTCATGTCTCAGAGATCATCCATACAATTACTGATAACAAAGGTTTCGTATTGTTCTCCCATATCCCATATCTTTTCTAAAAAATGAAACTTCAGCCTCATTTTGTTCTATGAGAAAAAAATCATGTTTATAAATTCTGATCGCTTATTGTCTGTGACCTTAAGTAGTACCTTTGTAACTCTGAGTGTCATTATTCCCAACTGTATAATGAGAAGATTCACACTAAATGATCTCTGACTTCCTCTTCAGATTTAGGGGTTTATTATCTATTATTACATGAATAAATGTATCACTTTTAACATACCCCAATGGTTTGTTTAGCTGTCTACATCATGCAATAACCACTTCTTGAATGCTTGCTAGGTACAAGAATTTCACTCAGAAAGTAAAAAGAAGCAGCAAAAAAATTGTTGATCCTGTTAAGGGTAGAAAATATTCATTGGCACAAATTGTGATTTCAGGATTTATTTTCAAGCCGACCAAGAAGTAACCATGGCAACAAAGGTTAAGTTGACTATTGCCCTGTAATAAAGTGTCAAAGTCTTAACACATTCCTCCTCTGCAGCGTTGATAGGGAAGTAAGAAACATGCCACTCATTTCTGAAGCTCAATTAGTTCAAATTAATGCGGTATGCTGGGTAATTTCAATGGACTTTTCAGAAATTCGGTGACAGCTCATTTAAGAGTGGAAGAACAATCTAACTATTATGGACAAAATGGAATGTCTATTTTTTAATGCCCACCCCATCGATGCAACTGAGCATCAATAGTCTGGGGTCTTGAAGAATGTAGTGATCAAGAAAGGATTCATAGTGTAAGTCGTTATAAAAGTGAAGTCCAGTTAATTGTTTAAATGAGTCAGATCAGGAAATATATTTTTAATTGCATCATAAATAGTATAAGAAAAAGTAACCACATGCTGAGTGGTTATGAAAATTAAGCCAGGGACCACGAAAAAAATTTTGTAAAAAGTTGAAACACTTAGAAATACTATACAAAAAATGACTTTAGATGTAAATGAAATGAAATACATTGAAATTACTTATTTCCAAATTTTATCATTATGTTTCGGTGACTTTCTTTCACCGGAAGATACATATTTGCAGTATTTGTGAGCAAGTTGAGCTGCTTCCCAGACAAAAGTATTTGAATATTTCTTCTCAGTTTCTTCATGTGACCTGGAGCAGCCAGGTTTTCTTGGCATGCTTTCCACGCAGACTGTTCTGAACATTCCCCACACATGTCAAGTCACTAATCCTTCCTTACCTTCCTCTTACTCTTGCCTCTGATTTTAAAGAGATGTCCCCAGAAGATCAAAGTCAACTTCGATGAGTCCCTCAAGGTCCTTTGCTTCCACTTCTGAAGTTGTTTCTCTGTTGATTCACTACTTCATTTGCTTTTTGTACTTTAGAAAAAGAACTGCCTCCCACTTCCCTCCCACCTCTTCAATTTCCTTACTCTCCTTTGGTGCTTTCCTCCAAGCTTATTCATCCTTGTCTTTCTGTATTCACTTCCTATAATTCCATCTCTAGAGCATATCTTTTCTGCAGTCTCCAGATCAAACCTTACCGACTACTGGATGGGTATTTTCAGGTAAGTGTTCTTTAAACTTCTTAAATTCACTGCTTTTGAAGTAGAACTTCATGGACTGCTACCACGAGGCTTCTCCTGATTTCCTCATTTTGTTTTCTGGTACTATGTGTCACTTTCTTCTTGAACTACATCTTGAACCACTTCCCACACCTTCCTTACATCCAGAGAGCCACCAAGTTCTACCAATTGTAATACCTTAATGTCTGTGACATCTGACCTCTGCTTTGTGGTCAAGTTAGTTAAATTCATTCCCTCATTCTACCTATTATTACTATGAAAGCCTCCTAAGTAAACTTTCTCTTTCTATCCTCAGTTGCTTCCATTTGATCCTTCTACTGTGATCAAGGGAATTTCTCAGTAAACAGCTCTAATCATGCCATGCACGTACTCTAATAATATTGCTGGCCCCACAGAAGAAGGCCTAGAGTACTTAGCCTAATAGGCCTTATTCTCGGGACATGTACCCATCTTCCTATGGGCCTTGCTTCTTACATCTGCCTAATACCTTCCTGTTCTAGAGATGGTCCCAGTACACTCCTGGCTGGTCCCCTCTCTGCAGCCTTGTTCTTTTCTCTCCTTATCAAAACTCAAAGCCAGGACTCATTTCAGTTCCTTTATGATCACTTTGTATGAAATCTCTCTTCCTTGCTTTGTGTTTCCTTCATTCTCTCTGTATTACTAAGAGGTTTTCCTTAGCATTGATAAGTTCTTACAGATCCTTATAGGCATTTGTCTCTTTGAAGTAAGTTGAATCAAAACATCATCAATACAATACACTGGGTTGTGGTTACAGTGATATCCTATTGCTCCATGTACCATGCACAGTCATTTTTGGTGAAAATGATGATGGATTGATTGTTTTATATGGTCGACCCTAATACTTAGCCCTATAATCAGACTTTTTATCATATTTCTGCATTTTTTGGGAAAATAATGCTCACAGTACAGTTGTGGCATCATTATTTAGTTTTAGGTTCATGGTACTTGTAGTTAGTATGCTTATAGCTTATAGCACATCACTGCAGAGAGACTGGACAATACACTTAATAACAAGCCTTTGGAATCAAAAATGGTATGACCAGGGACTTGGATTCAATGCAAAAGTTTAACTCTGGCCCATCTTGCTCCATTAAGAAGATACTACCACATTTTTGCTACACTTTACAAATGATCTGATTTCTGATTCTATTCTTTAATTTCATGATGATCTATTTATAGCATACTTATATGTGCAAATTTACACTTCAATACATTAATATGCTTCTTACCTCTCTATAATACACTCCACTCTATGCCCTTTAGAGATCAATGATTTCTTGGAAATAGATGGCCTTTTGATATGCCCATCCGTACATTTGATTAGTGTGTCCCCAACTACCAAAAATATTTTTGGAGGAAAAAAATCACTGGAAAGTATATGGTTTTTTCTTGTCCTATATTTAAAATGTTCTTTTTTATTATCGTGGTTAATTAATCTCCTTAATGGTCATAATCCATTTTCAGCTGTGTCTTAGATGCTATATTGTTATGGTAATTTTGCATAATAGCATATTATGGGAAGGAAAGAATGAGTCTTTAAATTTGACTGGCTAATGTACAATTAATTCTATACAAATGTTCAATAAATAATAATTTGGAGATACACCAGATTTTTTAAAGTCATACTTTCTTAAAGAAAATCAAGCATCTATTCAGTCCCTCTTTGGATTTTGAAAGGAATGAAATCAGTGCCTTGACAGCTTGCATTCTGAAATAGTGTCTAGGAACAACCTCTGTGTTTAAGCCAGCGTGACACCCTCAAAAACTCTTCTCCCACTTATCGCCAAAGATGCAGGTGCATTAAAAAGAGACTCAGTAAATTTCTCATCCCCACCTTCAACTTCAGCATCCATTTTGATCTGACTTCTTATTACTGGTCTCTAGCCTGAATTCTGCCCATCTGCCTCACGCTCTTGCTTGGAATCCTTGGTTGGATTGTATGTTTATCTAGCTTCAATTTTGGCTTCTCCCATGAACACTGTTACTGAGTGAACACTCTGTGGAGAAAGAATCAGATTCCTGCACTCTTGGGATTACAGCTCAGGTGTAACACCCTGGGCTTCAGTTTGTCCAAGAGTTGAAACACTCTGTCTGATCTAATATTCATCACTCTGTTACTTCAAAACTAGCCCCACATTCCAAATGCTTTGAAAGTTTTCAAATTCAGGAATGAGGGAAAATTCCTTTTGATAAGAAGATTTAAGATGCTTTTTTAAAAATGAGTGGGAAAGGATCAAGACAAAGATCTGGAGCTAGCAAATATCAGTTTGAGCTCCTGCTCAGCTACATACTAGTGTGTGATACAGAGTCAAAAGCACATTTCAAGCAAAGGAAAATTACTCTTATTGAAACAATAAACACAAGATAAGGAAACTTTTGAAAGGAATGAAGCTTTTAACACTTTTCAAAGTGGTCAAGAAAATAATCATCTAAAGCATAAAGGTATCCCAGCAAATGTTCTTTTCTTGTGACTCCTGGAGCCTCCTGGCAAAGTTAATTGTTCATGCTAGCTGACTATTGAAATTTTTACTTACAATTTGCCCTGTTACATCACTACTCTGATCTCGTACATGCAGAAGTAGCTGTCTGCCTTTATAGTTCATATCTTCTTCCCATAACAAGACTAATACAGTGCAATGACATGAATAATAGCCAATCAGCTACAGCATATGCTACACCCCATAACATGATTCATCAATGCACTTTGGCTGGCACAATGCTCCTTAATTTGAGGTTCTGGAGGTCTATGGTTTCCTTCTATACTCACTTTGAACAGGCTCTGTCAGGTTTCTAAAGCACCATGACCTTGCATTAAAGACATGTTGTATTTGGGTGTGATAAGTACTCAAGTTCAGTATAGAACTATGATTTGCAAACTGAGTCAACCCTCCTCTCATTTTACACGCCCTTGTTTACATACGAAATAATGATCACACCATGATTTATAAAATGATTAGCTTCACAAAATATTTCATTGTTTTCCTTTCATTTCCTTTTCCATAAACAGTAGCTGTGTTAGAGCTATCACCAAAAACTTTTTAATTGAATAAGCAACCTATAAAGTAATCAGCAACCACACCAAGGTGGCCCTATCTATGGTTTGCCCACTTACAATTTAAAAAAAAAACAGCACTTTCTGAACTTTCATCAAGTCCATGAGGTAGTTTCTTTGTCTAGGACATCAACCATTCTCATATCCCTCTATCCCTGTACCTCTAAAGTCTTATATCTATAGAAGTCAATTCTCTATTTTTAGCTGTGCTAATGGTCAATTTTCACACAATAGAGGAACCTGACCAAACACTGACCTGAAACAGCATGTTAAGACAGATGACATGTAGACTTGCTATTACAATCCAAATGCCGGCTGGCTGTTAAAAGGGCTTATGTGGTAACGATTAAATCCAGGGTTGTTTAAGATGGCAGCCACATCGCAACTTTGGAGAGTTATTTTCAGCTCAGTTTCAAATGGATGCTGAATTTTTTGCTCTAGGACAATGGAGCAAACCCTTTCATAGCTGAGGTTGACATTTCAACTGATTGATACATATTCCTTGAGCCCTTGACATGTGCGCATAGCTGTCAAAATGAGTGAATTGTTTGATTGAGTTAGACGGCAAACGCGGAGTTTTAAAGCACAGATCAAATTTATGAAGTGAAAAACTGAAAGAAAAATGCCTGGGTGAACAAGGCAATGATACTTTTGAAATTCTCCTGACAGTGTGTTGGAAGAGTATGCCAGCTGCATAAGCTTCAGGAAGGGGTGTGAGCATGTCTCCAGCCACTGTGTGTGTTTCCTCCCATACCATGCAAATAATCAGCTGGTAAATATGAACTGTTTCCTGTGTATGCTCTTCTGTGTAGCCACTGTAACAAGGGGATGCATAAAAATTATGCGATATGGTCCCCAAACTCCAATTACTTTTAGTTCAGTTTAGAAAGTTTTAGAGAGTTCATAGGTCCCCATCTGCTTGGACTAATTTCCACTTCCTTTTTCTGACTTCATAACTTAGGGCAAGCCCTTCCCTCTCCTAGAAACTCCACATCTTTTGAGTTCACTTTTTTTAGTCTGTAACTTTCACAGACTAAAATTTCTGCAATTACTTTATTTCTGGCTGGTTCCCCCATAAAACCTGCAATCAACAGAAAAGAGCAACTCTCGACCACTATCCATCCAGCATCTAGTGGACTGCCCAATTTTCTCTGTACTATACTCAGTTCCATATATTGTACAATAGTTCTTGTTATTAATTTTAGATATAATTGGCATGTAATAATCTCAACTCATCTAAAATGTACAAAACTTGATAGATTCATACAGATAAGGATCCACTGCCACACCAAGGTACAGACTATCTTATTTTGAGTCCATCTGCCATCCATCCCTACTTCTATTTTTGGCTCCAGGCAATCACCTAAATGCTTTTGTCTGAATTTTCTAGAACTTTGCCCACTGAGTTAGACAGTATGTACCCAGATATCTAGTTTCTTTCATTCAGCGTAATGACTGGGAATCTTTCACATATTGTGTTGCCACAGTAATTTCTACTTGCCCTCTACAGCATTTTTGGACAAAGAAGACATGTCTGTTCTATTAACATGTTTGCATGTTTTCAGTCATTTTGCCACAACAAATGAATGTGTGTGTTTCAGATGGTGGAGTATGTTGCAATTTGTAATAAGTGAGAGTCTTCAACAGAGACTTGAAAATATTTGTTATTATTGATGGACTTGAGTAAAGTATTGGAGTGAGGATCACATAATTTTCAACATTTTGAAGCTGTGCCATTCATTTTCTTCTTTTTTCCCCTTTTGCTAAGTGTTTGCCAAATCTATTAGGTAGTTACTGTTATCACATTGGAACATGACTTACTAAGAACTTATATCAGGAGTAGGAGACATGTCAGTTCTGCCATTCACTTGTCATTAATTTCTGCTAATGTTATTTGTGTCAGCCTCAAAGCTGAGTTTCTCTGAAGGGATATATTTGATTTCCTTGGCAATTTTTCAAAAGTTTCTTTATTTCAAGCTATATTTTTAAAAATCTGCAAATCGACTTAACTGGAATCACAGAAACCAGAGTTAGTTGTCATCAGAAGAGATGAAAGAATGAATGAGGGCACCACATCAAGCCTTTCTTTCCTCAGGTATGCCCAACTCCCTTATGGGGCAGGTGGTGACAAAATTGCCAAGTGAAGGTACCTGTGTATATGCAAGTATTCAATATGAGTAAGGTGTGTGTTTTTTCTTTCTTACTATTTGAGCTAAAATATATAAATAGAATATACCTCACTTTGAAGACCACTGCTAGGAAATGGAGAGTTATTGAAACTTGGTTACCAGAGGAGTGATATGATTTAAAAAAATAAAGTGTTATAATTATATTAACCCAGAGACAGAGCACAGAATATATTACAAGAAGTAGTGATTGCAGGCAAGAGGATAATCACAAGTTGTGTTTGTTTATAGTTCCATTTACTTTTCAGTTAGTGGGTTTGAGCAATTTACGATTAAAATATTTAAAAGAATAAAAGCTTCTTCCTTCCTCAACTTTCAGCTCAACTGCCTCATTCATGACTATTCATAGTTGCTTGTACATCCTTCTAGAGAGTTTCTCTGTGTAGATAGTCACATATGTATATCTATTTGCATGAATGTGGTTCACTATTCATGCTGTTCAGGACAATGTTTTTCCTCTTAACAATTGACCTTAGACATACCTCCGCCTATGTAAATAAAGAGCCACTGACTCCTTTCCAGAGATAGAGTATTTCATTACAAGAATTTCATATACTGTATTTTTTTTCTTCTGATCTGTGCAATGATTTGTTTTCATTGGGGCTAACATTGGTTTACAATAGCATATGTGATTCAGAGTACAGGCTCACACTTCTTCAGAACTGTTGCCACACCCCTCCTACAATCAAGGCACCCATAGCACCCCATCATAGCTCCTGAGGTCTCCTCCCTGCCTTTGCTCCTTACTCTCACATTACCACTTTAGTAACCTCAACATTGAGTCAATCTTATAGGTCTTGATTTGGTTTAATTTTGTCTGTTCCTTTGTTTTGTTTCTTTATATTCCACACATGAGTGAAATCACCTGTTATTTGTCTTTCTCTGTCTGACTTGTTTAGCATAATCCCTCCTAGTTCAATAATTTATAAGCAGTCTTTTTTTCTATTTTGATCCCTATTAAAAAATACTATTTTCTATTTTTATCTATTTGAAATATAGAAAAACAAATGAACAGACAAAACTAAATCAAATCAAACACAAGAAGCCTGACTAGAGAACTGATGCTACCAGAGAAGGAGGGAAAAGTGAGGGTTTAACGGAGGAGGAGTCCTGATGGGCTACAGTGACGGACTATGGGTGCTTTGATGACGAGTGTGCTGCAGTGTCATACTTCTGGAGACCTATGACCTTGTACCTCTGAAGCATATACAATGTCATAAACCAGCATAACTCCCTCCATGAACACCTTTTTTTTCACTTGCAGAGTTCAGAGAATGATTTCATTCCTCCTTTACCTTCAAGATTTCAACAACTAAAACTGACTATCATGTTCTTTCTTAGTCTAGTTTCCTCTAGATTAAACATTGTTGGGTGCTTCATTTATCCCCATGTCACATCCTTCCTAAAACACCCCTCCTCTCAACGAATAGCCTTATGTGGATATGTTGTTTATCAATCTCTTTCAAAATATAATGTCCAGCAGGGCATGGTGGCACATGCCTATAAATGGCAGCCTAGGAAGTTGGGGCCAGAGATCATGGTTCGAATTCTGCCTGGGGCAACATAGCGAGACCTCGTTCCAAAAAATTAGCTAGGCATGGTGGTGTGCGCCTGTGATCCCAGCTATTTGGGAAGCTGATGTTGAGCATCGCTTGAGTCTGTGGTACCCTGAGCCTGTGGTTCCACAGGCGAAGATAGTGAGACCTAGTCTCTCTCTCTCTCTCTCTCTCTCTCTCTCTCTCTCTCTATATATATATATATATATATATATATATATATATATATATATATATATATATATATATATATATATATTGTTCAGAACAGGTCACAGTACCTAAGGATGGTCCAAGAAATCTTTAGGAGAGCCATTATTGCTTTTCCCTGGAATTCTATTTTGGTTAATAAAACCAAGGAGGCACTATCTTTTGTGAAAGCCAACTTTTACACTTTACTTGTTCTTACCTTTAATAAATGAAAAATCTTGAATTTAAGTACAGTGAGTTTCTTTCAGTATTGTGCCAACAGATACTTGAAAAATTCTGTCTTCCCAAGCCAGGAGCTTTTGCCATTTTCCACATTACAATCCTTTTTCTATTAAAAAAAATGGGCTACAGAGACTGTCATTCATATTCTTAGAGAGTGATGTTATGGTACTGGGTCAATCTTTTACCAAATGATAATTTATGCACTGCATGCTTACAAGAGAAGGGAGCAAAACATGGAATGTTCTGCAAAAATGTTTGATTTTGCTTTCTTCTCTATGTCCCAGAGAAATGAAAACTTGTAATTAAACATTAAGACTACAATCATCTTCATCACAAGGCAGGCACACCCTCCCCCAGAGAAGGAATAATTAGGGAATGTTCCAGGAACTGGCTGTCCTCAGGAGGTGGAGAGGGGTAGGGCTTATACCTTTCAAACTTTGTTTTAAGAAAGAAGTGTTACATAGGGTTGAACAAGTATTACAGGTGAAAATGAATTGCTAGTTAATTCTGTCTTTAGACAATCACTAAAGATAATTACTATATTTAGTAGTCTTTGATGGAACCCTCTTTAAACTTTCTTTATGACTTCTAAATCTTGCACTTACTGCCCTGTGAAAATAATTAAATCAGTAATTTAGGGTCCAGAAAGCAGGCATGTTCCCCTATCTCTGGCAAAGAATTCCTCTTAACTAAGAACTGGCTTTTTCAAAAGAGATAGAAACCATTTTATTTTTATATCAATCATGGTCATCGTCTATATTTGAATGAGGAGCCCAGTTTGGAGAGATCTTTAAGCTTTTTCATTATGTCATAACAATACACTTACTGTCCCTATCAAATTCTTGGGGCAAGCACCCTGTGTGTGCATATAGATATAGATATAGATATATAGATGCATGTATATAGATATTATGAATGTCCTTCTAAATGATTAAAACAATTGTTGAACAGAACAAGCCCCAAGTTTCAGCTCTGCAGTATGACACTAGAAAGGTCCCTCCAGGATTGCAGTGAGCCATAATCAGCACCTTTAGGCTGCAGTAAATAGACCAGGACTGAATCCCCCAAGCTCTACTGGGCGTTCAGCCCATGTTTCTCTCATTCATCCAAAAGCGCATCGTGAAAAGCGGTTAATATCTCCTTTCCCAGTGATGTCCTTTTTTTTTCCATCCCTGAATTCCTCATTTCAAGCTCAGCAAATTTAGAGTGGTTTCACAGGCTGGTGTTTATTTAACCTTCACAAGGAAAGCCATTTTTAATGCAGAGATATTTTAAATGTCCGTAAAGCCCTTTAATTAAAAAATGCTAAATTCATCTATACACCAAATAAAGTGAAATAGCCCAATGCACACTATTCTTAGCTCAATCTGCCAGCGCATATTTGCATAATATCACAATGTAGTGATTTCAGCTGTTTGTAATATCAGGACCAGACGGAGCCAGGCCAGGAAACAGCGGAAGTACCCATAGGTGCTACACTCCTGCTTTGCCCTAATGAGAACCTTAAAGAATGGCCTCTAAAAAATAACACTTGTCAGGGCCTTAAATGGGTACTGTCTAAGGAGTATTGATTGATCTCGACTAGCCAGGAAATTAGAAAGAGAAGAGTCATAGTGGAACAATTCATCTTTGTCAATGAAAGGAATCTCTTGTTTCTATTGGAAACCATCTCTTCTCTGGTTCATGGGATGCGGTATTTAAGAATGATATGTTTTGTAGAAATTTTCATGCTTGATCTCCAATGGCAGTAATGATGTGTGCTTATACTTGTCACCTTAAACCACTTTTAATTTCATTCACCTACCAATGGGGCATGCCATAGAAGAAACACTTTGGCCCAAGGCACCCAGGGATTGTTTAGCACTGGAACATTGAAAATGAGGAAGAGTTGTCATCTATATCATTGAAAACTAAAAATGATATTCTGCTATGTTCTTGAGAGGGTATTTCTTCATTCCAGTTCAAGTGCCATGAGAGTGGGGATGTTATTTTGCTCAATGCCATGTCCTGAGCACCTAGCAGACACTTGGTAACATTCACAGGATAAATAAGGACCAAATGTCATGCACACCTACTGAATTACTACTATGGGTGGATGACATGCTTTTAGGAGCACCTGGTTATATCATCAACACAAGCATGGGACGCCTACTGAATCTCAGGAACTGAGCTAGGCTCTAGATGTATCGCTATAGAGAACACAGTGTGCCTTCGTGAGCGCATAACCTAAAACCAAGTAGCCAGAAGTGAAAGATTCTCCATTTGGGGAGTCAGCCATTTTGAAACAGAGTTGGGAAGGCATGACATCAACACATGATCGCTAATGCAACTTCAACATAAACAGCATGAAGAGTAGCAGCCATCTTTTATATAAAGATTATACAGATTCCAGCTGCAACTAATTCATATCCAGTTTGTCTGCTTCATGAGGGCATAGATGTCCTTATTTCAGACACTAAGCATCACCTTTTCACTTTCATTATTTTTTGTTTGTTAAGTCTTTTCTTTCTTGTACGCTGTACACTTCCAAGAAAACAGGAAACAAACTAAAGTGTGATATATCTTGTTTACTTTAAAACATCCCCACCTTTCTGCCTACACCACCAAAAAGCAGTAATACTGCAGTCTGTTGGCTGTATCATCTCAGCACTTTTAATTTAGATGTAGTTACATTTGCATAACAGTTTAGCTGTGAATTTGGCAGGAAATTTCTGAAGAGTTATTTTGGTTCTACAGAGAGCGTGCCCAATGTCTAATAAGCAGATCTCCTGTGCAGTATTGCATTTTTATCTTTACAAAAAAAGGACCCCGGAGGGTCATACCTTGGCAAAGCTTTTTTACGACAAATAATATGATTAGAAGCATTGCTTTCCCTGAGAGTGATAATGTGATAAAGCCTGTTGAAATGTTGAAACCATAGTAACAATACAGGAGAAACCCAATGAATGTGATATTTTAGAATTTTGTATGGTTTACTTTTCTGATTATAAAAGAAATGCATATTCATAATTATACATTTGGAAGATAAACATAAATATTGAAAAGGTAAAAATCACTCATAATTCTACCATCCAAAGCTAATAAACACTTTATTATATTGGAGCAAGTAGTTGTGTTTGTGTTTGTGTGTGTGTGTGTGTGTGTGTGTTAAGTAAAATCTAAAGGCCAAGAATAGAAAATAATAGAATAGGTGTTATTTCACATGCCCTTCTGATTGATTATAAGAGACTGTTAATCAACAGAAGAGGATTCTTAATAAGGACAATATAGTAGATTAATGCTTCTTTCATTCTTTCCTTTAACATTATTAAAAAATAATCAAACACACCACAAAATAATACAATGAAACCTCTATCCCCATTATCCAGCTCCACAACTGTCAACATTTTGCCATTCTTGTTTCATCTACAGGCCCAGCCCCACTTCCTAAGCTACTTGATTATTACATTTGGGCACTTCTTTTAACGGTATAACTAGAATGTGTTAAATGTGTATATTTCAACAGTACAGCTTTGGAAAATTAATATGTCCAGATAATCTAAACCCATATCCAGACAGTCCTCCTCGCACAATCACTCTTCCCCTTCCTTCTTTGGAGGAAATTAGAATTTTGCCTTTTATCGGACATATGTGTGTGTATGTACATATATACACACACACATATATATATATATATACACATATACATATACAGTAGGTATTATTTTGTTCCTGGCTTCTTCATTTAACATAATACCTGGGAGAGCCATCTATGAATGACAATAGTTCATCATCTTGTTTATTGTTGAATATATGGATATATAGTAATTTTAAAAATCCATTTATTTATTGATGAACACCTGGGATATTTTCAGTTTGGGCTATTATGAATAAGACCTGCTCTGCATCCTCACATGCACTGCCGTCACCATTCTGGTGGGTATACCTACTAGGATGACCTAGCTGCTAACATGTACCTTTCTAGGCTGAGTCCTGATCAAGGCCCCGTGGACACCAATGACATTTCTCTTGGAAAGATCAGACCAGCCGAACCAGATACAGCAAGACACCATAGAAAAATAGCAAGCACTTCTGGAAACCAAACAGAGCACAACAGTTCTGGAAAGAGAAACTGCCAGAGCTCTTATAGGCCTGGGAAGCAGACAGTCTCCAGTTCTACAAGAATCAAGTTACAGCTCACCCATCAGCTCCTGGTCACATCCTACATGACACCACTCTGCCCAGTGTCTGAGCTTGCCCACCCTGAGGTTCCTCTCTGCCACTCTCTAGAATACTGAGCTGCCAACATTTTGGAGTTTGTGGGCAATGAGGTCCACAACAATCTCAGTATTCACATTGCCCCAATACATGTGGAGAGGTCAGTGGGCCAAAAGCCACAGTTCAGCCACCTGTTTGACCATGACACCAGTTCTTTGTTTGATGAAATGTTCTGATGCAGGAAGAACTGCTGCTCGCTGAGTTCCAGAGCTTGGAGGGAGTCACACAGTCTCACATAGTCCTCAAAGCTGCCACCGATGAAGGAGTCCTATGTTATTGTCCGCACATGGACCATTTAACAATTTCAATCCACAGGTGTGCTTCTGACTCCTCTCAGTTTTAGCCATGTTGAATTGATGTCCGTGAGGCAACCAAAAGATATTCCGTAGAGAGTTGACAAGATAGAGGATGTAGTAAATGTAGGTACTTGAAGTAATTATGTCAGAGGAATAGTTTTTAATGGTGACAACATAAGAAATGGTGGTAATGGTGTGGAGAAGTTTGCCTCATGCTTAGCATGAACTTAGTAGAATAAACTTAAATGAATACCGATAAGTGATAGAGGAAAATATTAACCAAGTACACAAAAGAGAAATTATGGTCATATTGATCTCATACTTTAAAAATACATATATTCTGTCTCATTCCAAAAACGGAGTGAAATCAGAGACTGTGTTAGCTAGGTAGTGTTATGATTTTTCCTGTGGAATTTATTTTTCTGTCCTCTCTTGTGGACACTGATAAATAGAGATATTATATATACGCTACTATCTGGCCTCAGGCATGCAATTCAGTTCAGTTCTTAATGGTTATTAAATATTAATGAATGGATTTGTTTGTTAATGTATTCCATTGTAAACACAATTATCAATCTCATCCTCAGATGAAACACCAATGAGTCTAATGATCATATTTGATAGAGTACCATCAAATTATAAGTGGCTGAATAAGTGCTTTCAAAAGCATTAATATATTCCATGTAAATTCTATTGTTAAATGATGAACTCAAAATATAATTCGTACACTTTCATATGCTGTATTAAGTCAAAAATAGATGTCACACTACACCTTGTACAACTCTGAGATAAATTTTTATAAGCAGTAACTACTCGTTCTCTCTTGTGTCAACATTTGAGGTTTTCACTGGTTTATCTAATGTTTGAAGTCATCCCTCCATCCCCCCACCCTGCCACCACCCGTGAGCCTTTTATTGGCAAACTGGTTACCCAGTTAACCTGAGGTTAACTGTGGTTTCCCTGGTAACCTAAACAATAAGAATGGTGGGACTGGGTTCAAGAGAGTGTTCACTATGTTCTGGTCATGTGATCTCAGACTTCGCTCATCACCTTTGAACATTGGTTTCCTCATCTGGAAAATGGTAATAAGAGTTCTTCCACCTTTGGGTTCTTCTCATGGCTCAAGATAATTTATGCTTGGGAAATGCAGCTTAGCACTACTCCTGGCACAGATTACTCTCAGTTGTAGCTGTGTATATCTTATGTATACAGCCGAGGTCTACTCAATCATCCCCAAAATGCAACTGGGCTGGGTTCTCACATAATTGCTGGATGTTTGGGGCACAGAATGTGAACACCTAACCATTTTAAACCTCATGGTAAAGCAAAAGAGTGTTATAAAGATGAGAATTTCAACAGAGAACCAGACAGTGCATATACTGGTTTTCTGGTGGCTCCCCTCTGCCTGGTGACTTACTGTGATAAACTATTTATCAAGGCAGGAGAACCAGGTTGTCAGAAAAAGGATTTTTGAATTGGGTTTTGGGGGATTGTGCTTTTGGGAATATGTGCTTTTACAAATCCAAGAAATGTTTCTTGCCACAAAATGTTCATAAAACATATTTACAGACCACTCGTTGTCAAAATGTAACCCCACAAATTTGGACTTTGTTACACGGAGTCATGAGATTTTCCTAGCATTAGCCAAACTCAGCTCTTACTCTTCCATTTATTGGAATGGACACCCAAGCCTCCCCCCAGTAACTACCAGTGGAGATTCACTTAGCTGGTAACAACACTGCCAAAACCACCCCATCCCAAAATGAAGTACCTGTTTGTCAAGAGCATTAATTTCTGATATTACAGAGAATAGCTGTATGGTGGGTAATGCTAGGGAATTGATTATTATACTGAGATGTTTGCTAATTGCCTTTAAAAAAAGTATAGATATTGTCACAGGAAACAGTCTCCCGGCCACTTCACTGAATAACCTAAGAGAGGAATTTGTTAAAAGTGTTGAGAAGCCATAGTAGGTGGGCAAAGCTTATTGGGGTTAGTAACTCTCTATGGCCAGGCAACCAGGCTGCACCATTCATGCCATAGCCAAAAAGCAACGTTATATCTCTCATAAGGGGGTGGACTTCTTGAGGAAGCACTTTCAGACACTGCTGCAGAGAAGCTTTGAGGCTGGATATTTAGGAGCTGTGGGCAAACGTTGTGGGGAATCTCATAGGTGCAGAAGGACAAGGTAGAGCAATAACCCCATGTCTTTAAGAAATTGTGTTTCAGCTGCATTTGTGTTTCCTCCAGGAAGCACGAGGGCCATGACATTCATTTCCTTAATGCTGTCTCATGAGGAGGATTTGCTAAATTTTATGAAGTATAATTTTTCAAAATTTAATCTTACTTTGTGTTAATCTGTAGATAATATGGAATGTGTTTACCATATATTGCTAGGATAGCTCTATTCAGTCAAAATATATTTTCTACTTTATATATGGTTAGATATGCATTGCCAATATTTGATCCAGTAGTTTTTGACTTGTGTTTCTCCTGTTGGAATACCTTTGATAAGGCTTGATATCAGAGCTTCAAAAAGCTCTGGAAGAACTTGTATCAACTTGCTACTATTTCTTTTTAAAACGTTTAAT
The DNA here is from genome assembly GCA_004024945.1 of Uropsilus gracilis. NCBI lineage: Eukaryota > Metazoa > Chordata > Mammalia > Eulipotyphla > Talpidae > Uropsilus > Uropsilus gracilis. The sequence continues at coordinate 51,010 of PVHY01003076.1, forward strand.
AAAAATTACTAGCAAAATAACCTGAGCCTGGCATTTTGTGTAGAAGTGTCTAAAAATAATTTCAACTACTGTGACAGATATAAGGGCAGTTTTGATTGCTTTATTTTTCAAATACATTTTATTGCATTTGTCTAATATATTGCATATTTCCCTTTTGATATCTGTAAACTTTTAGAAATATCTGCTTCTGTTAATTCTGGTTATTTGGGTTTTACACTCTTTTTTCCCACCAAAGTCAGTCTTGCTATGTTTTTATCAATTTAACTAATATATTTAAAAACAAAATTTTGACTTTAGTACATTTTTCATGTTGCTGTGTGTCTTTCATTCATTGATGTCTGCATTTTGGAAATGTAGTGAAACTTAATTTATATTCCTGTATATTGACTCTCTTGGTGTACAAGATATGCAAATATATATATATATATATATATATATATATAAAATAGTGTTTGGATAGTCTATAAGTATAAATTAGGTTAAGGTGGTTGATAGTATTCTTCAGATCTTCTGTGTGCTTACCTATTTTCTAACAACTTCTGTCAGTTATTGAGATAGAACTACAAAAAAATTATTTGATAATGTTTATGGGTTTGTCTCTGTGTTTAATCTAAACACATTTTCCCTTGATTTTGGGGCTTGTATTTTAGGCACCTGCAGTTAGAAATCTTATGATTTTGATATTTTGCTCATTATCACCAAAACATGCCCTTCTTTCACTCCAGTAAACATTTTGTCTGGAACTATGCAAGCTTAAGGTATATGATGTGATGATGTGATACATATATATGTATATTTGTGTGTATATATATTGCAAAATGATTCATACAATTAGGTAACACCTTCACCCCCTCATGTAATTGCCAATTTTTTTTTTTTTGTGGTGAGAACATTTAAGATCTTCTCTCAACAGTTTTCAAGTATGCAATGCAATTTTATTAATTATAGTAATAATGGTGTACTTTTTATCCAAAAAACATGCTCACCTTATAATAAGGAGATTTTACCTTTTGATAAACATTTCCCCTGTTTCTCCAACTCCCCATTCTTCTCTGTAACTACCATTCTTCTCTTTTTCTATGAGTATAACTACTCAGAAAAGGGCATATGAGAACACACAGTATTCATCTTCTTCTGTCTAACTAATTTCACTTAGCATACTGCCTCAAGGTCCATCTATGTTGTCACAAAAGTCAAGATGTCCTTTCGTACGACTGGATAAAAATTACTGTTTTGATTTGCATTTCCCGGAGTTGTTGAACATCTTTTCATGTACCTCTCAACCATTTGTATGTCTTCTTTGGGAAAATGTTTATTCAAGTCCTTTGTCCCTTTATAAACTGGGTTATATGCTTTTTTGTTGTTGCTAAGTTGTATAAATTCCTTTTATATTTGGGGATGTTAACCCATTACTGGATATCTGGTTTACAAGAATTTTCTTTTATCCCATAGATTACCTATTTGTTTTGTTGATTGTTTTGCTGTGGGGAATCTTTAGTTTTATGTAGCTCCACTTGTTTATTTTTTGCTTCTGTTATTTGTGCTTTTAGCATCTTTTCAGAAAATCTTTGCCACAGCCAACATCCGGGAAACTAAGTCTTTCTAGAATGTCTTTTAGTCAAGAGCTAATATAACTTCTCTACTATGGTGCTATCCTCTCCTCTATGCTGTGTGTCTCATGAAGTTCTTCCATTCTTGCTGGTAGGAACAGAAACTATTCACAGCCCTAAGGGACCTTTGGAAAATGTCAAGCCTAGTGTTTTACAGCGATTCTATTTCCTTTGTTTGGTAATTTTCTCTCATGCATGCATGGGAGGAATAAGACAAAAACTCAAGGGAACACCTCTGCAGATCTCTGGAGTTTTCTATCTGAAGCTTTCTCAGTTCTGGTCCTTTGCATCACAATTACCAGCTGCATTGACCTCCCTGAATTTTGATCTTTGGCTCCTCCCTTCAGCAATGTCACCAAACTATTTTGGGCTACACTTTGCTCTGCACCGCAGCTTGGAAACACTTCCTGGTGATCAGTTGGAGCTATTGGTAGGGCTATTTCACTCCTGAGCTGCCTGTTGCGCATCTAAAACTGATTCATGCATTTTATCCAGTTTCCTAGAGAGTAAATCCGATCCTTATTACTCTATCATGGATGAATGCAGAATCTGTGACAAGTTTCATGGTTTCTTGTTTCCTGCTGATCCTTTACAATTTGTCTTTTATTTTTTCAAGAACGATAACCACAGCGATTTTTTTTTTGAGACTAGGTCTCGCTATTTTTGCCCGTGGAACCTCAGGCTCCCGTTGCCCGGGGTACCACGGAGTCAAGCTGTCCCCAACCTCAGCTTCCCAGGTAGCTGGGATTACAGGCGCGCACCACCACACCCAGGTATTTTTTTTTGGAATTAGGTCTTGATATGTGCCCCTGGCGGGACTGAACCGCGAAACCCGGTTCCGGCCGCGGCTTCCTAGGTTGCCGCTTACAGGCACGAGCCCCATGCCGGGCCAACCGAAGCAATTTTATAGTTGATTCTGAATAGTTCCAAATTCTCAGCTCTTTGTTGATTGCTTTTCCTATTGCTGTATAACAAATTACTACAAACTTAGTCATTTAAATCGATCACCAACTTTAGCTCACGGTGCTGTCGGAAAAGTAGGGGGAGTTCTCTGCTGGGGGTTTCGCCAGGCTGAAATTGACATTTGGGGGCAGGCTGCATTCACATCTGATAGTCTTCTTCCCTGTCACACTGTTATGACGACTCCATTCCTTGCAGTTGTAGGATTCCGTTTGCAGTTTCCATGTGGACAGTCCCAGGGCCGTAGTTCACTTGGGAAGGAGAGGAGCCTCTCAGTTCCCAGACCCTTTCTGCCCTCTGCCACATGGCCCCCTCCACTGTCAAAGCCAGAGAAAGAGAGCCTTCCTTGTGTCCAAGCCCTCCGGACCTCAGATATCCTCATCAGAAAATCATCTTCAGCTGGCCTGATCAAGGCCTATCTTCAAGTCAAGTGACCCGAGACCTCAACTGTGCTTGCAAAGTCCCTCTACAGCAGCATCTGTTAGTGCCTGACTAAGTGAGGTGGGCTTCTGAGAGGCTACCAGAATCTGCATCTTAAAATTTTGCCCGGTACAATTGGCACTGACTTTGGACTGTCCGTGGTTTCTGTTGATTCTTGTCCATGGTTTCCTGCTTCCTTGTGCATCAAGTTATAGTGGCCTGTTTTCTTGAGATTTTATTAGAAAAATTATTAATAAGAATTATATGAGGCATGGAATGAGATTTTCTTTCTCCAGAGAGCACTTTTGGCTTGCTTATAGCAGCTGTCTGAGGACATTAATTTTTTTAAAAACTATTTTTAATTGAACTAATATTGGGGTGCCCCCATTAAGTATAGCCACCATGATGCACCCACTACCAAGTCACCCCAAATCCCCCAGCATAGTCCATTGTGCTCCCTTCCTTCTTTGTTCTTACCCCTCTTCTCACCCAACTCCTTCCCCTGCTTCAGTTCTATAGTCATCTTTCAAGGGTTAGTTTTTAAGCTTGTCTTTATCTGACCTTTCATTTGCTTTCTCTCGTCTACATATAGCTGGCACCACCCAATATTTATCTTTCTCCTGATTTATTTCACTTAGCATTATCTGAAGGCATTTCTTTTCCAGCAATGTCTTAATACCAATTTAGATGGTATGTTTGTCTGACCATATATGAGCTGATTTCACTTACAGCACATCTTTACCCTTGGGATATATAAGTCTTTGCTATGTCTGCTTAAGGCAGGTGATAATTTAATCTTTCCATCCTAGGAGAACACTGGGATTGAATCAGTCTCTCTCATTCCAGGACATTGCCAAAAATACAAGCTTTGAGTATTAACAGTCACTCTTTTGTTCAAATCTTCTCCTAGAGTTACAATAGTTTGCTTCTTCTTTTGTGCTTTAGTTAAATAAGTAGAATACTTTATCTATCTTGTTTCATACAAGCTCTACAGAAAAGTATTCTGATTATCTAGCTGCCAATAGTAGAAGTGATTGTCATCTCCACTGTCTTCTGAGTTTTATGCTATTTTTATGGAATGTGATGCTATTTTGATTCCTGTTTTACTGTAGGTAATCAGTTTTTTTAATCTCCATGGAATATTTTAGGACCCAACCTTCAATTTCAGTTTTGCACAATCTTATGGTGGTAGTCTTGGCATAGGTAATTTTCCTATTGATTGTGCTGAACACTGAATGGATTCTTTTGATCTAGGAACTCATATCCTTCAGTTCTAAAAAGTTGTCTCATACACTTTGTAATTTCCTTGTCTTTGATCTCAGTGTTCTTCCTTTCTAGAACTTTAATTGGCTGGATGTTTGACTTCCTGTAATGATTACCCCAATTTTTACTATTTTCCTTTCCTCTTTTTCATCCATTTCACAAAGATTTGCTCAATTTATCTTTGAATCCTTCACTCAACTTTTACAGAAACAATCACACATTTGATTTCTAAAAGTTGTACCTTGTTTCTGTATATTCCCTTAAAATACCATCCTGTTTATGTCTAGTAATGGCATCTTTATGAGGACTGGGGGATTTTATGTCATGTAAAGTTGTTTCACATTCTCTGCATTACTTTTTTTTTCGAGTTCTTTACCCATAGTCACTTTCAACTCTGTCTTTTATATTAACAACTCTGCTTAAGTGTGTAGTAGTCATTGATTACTCACATTTTACAGCAAGTCACTCAAAAGCTCCTTGGAACTCCTATGTTTAGGGAATAAGATTTTTTGCATGTGAGGTACATTATGTATGAGGATCTTAACTGTTATGGGGAGACATTTAATGCTGTGTGTGTGTGTGTGTGTGTGTGTTTGCAGCTGGCTTCCACAGAGAGCATTTCTACCATCTCTAATCTCTTAGACCCCTGTTTTGGAAGCGAACAGAGGGAATGCAAGGAAAGACTCCAACTACTCAATATGAAAACTAGCAACTTCTTTTAAGTACAGAACCTTCTCCCAGACCTCAATTCCATCTGATACGGCACATACCCTAACCCCTCTGTCATATCACTGTCTTATGTTTCTACTTTTGTTTTTGCTTCATTTTTGTAGCTGCAAGGTGACTTTCTCTGAAATCTCCTAGATTTACCTCCTCCATATCATTGATATGCATGACACTGTGACATATCATGGAGACAAGTTTTGGCCGGTACTCTAGGATATTTTATTTCAAGTGCTTTCCCCAATCATGTAAATGATTCAATGTCTTGATATCTCAAATTTGAATTTTCTGGATAAAGAACAAAATTAACCTATATTTTGATCATGGATCAGCTTTGATTACATCTACTGCAAGCAGGGAAGTTGAGTGTTGGATAGGTTAATGACCCAGTTCAGCACTTCCATTAATCAGAGAGTCATCATCAACAAACTTGAAAGATAAATTATGAACTGGATTTTTCTTCATCCATGTAATAACCAAAGGGTTAATATGCATATCTATAGATGATATGCACACTATAAAAACTAACATACACATTAATAGAACTAAAATACCTGATAGGAAAACATGGGCAAGGGACTGAAAACACCATTCATTATAATGACAAATATATGGGGAAATGCTGACCACCAAACAAATAACAAAAGCAAATAGCATTTACACCAAGAAGTTTTTTACCAATGAGATAATAAAAGAAAGATGATATTCAGAACTGGTGGTGGCCCATGTAAGCAGGCATTCTCAGGCACTGATGAGAAATTTTTAAGTAGGTATAATCTTTATTGAGGCCATTTGGCATTATGTGTCACAGAGTTATAAATAAGCAGTCCTGAATAAATGGAATGCACACTGTGCTGGGTGTTTGGGCAGCGTGTGGGTGAAGATCATAGGGAGTTGGGGTCATGGGGTGCTAAGTGTATATAGCTCTGGGACCCCAGAGAACCGAGGTGACCCTGCAGTGAAGGCCCCAGCCAGCCTAGGTGGGGAACAGGCATCAGATTCTCAATTGGCTATAAACCAGCTCTCACTTTGCTGAATACACTGAGCGGAGTGCCGGAATTCCACCGTCAGGGCATCGCTCTTGAAGTGTGCAAAGCCAAAGTTGCTATTGACCATGCTGGTCATCATGTGGGGTGCATTATCTGCATTATCACATTTAACCCTCCCAAGGCCACAGAGGAGGTTCTACTAGTACCCTTGACCACAGATGGCAGAAGATATCAATGTCATTTTCAAGTGTGAACAAGGCATAACAAATTTGCATGCAATGACAGTAAAACAACAGAGGTAATGGGAGAAAGAAAGTAAAAAGTGACAATTTCAAAATTTGGAAGATGTTTGTGATGATGACACTACGCTAGCAGATGACTGCTGAACGAAACCTTATAAAATTGGTGTGGGTTTCATTAGCCATTCTCAAGAAGAAACTCAATAGATGTCAGAAGAAGCAAAGAAACAAATGCAAGAAGAAACTCATGCCTAGAATCCACAGTGGGATCAACCCTGCAAGTGCTCAGAGTGCAAAACCGAGGAACAACATATATCTGGAAGCTGATGAAACATAAACATTTCATAACAACTAAAACATTTTATCTAGGAAAAATGAGCATCTCTTTTGATCCAGCAATTCCATTTCTATGATCCTTATCAGGAAAAGAAAAAAGTATGTTAAGTCACATATATATTCAACAGAATGTTCTACACAATGAGGAAAAAAGTTAATAACTTTAATGCCCATCAATAAGAGGCTGGTATAACATATTATATATATATATATATATACACACATATATACTACATATATATTTATATGTAGCACATTATATATTTACTTATATATTCATATTCACTACATACACACACACACACACACACACACCTATGTGTTAACGTTCATGGCAGGTTCCTATCCTTACAAAACCCTATACTCGTTTGTGGAATCATTTTCTTTCTGGAGAAAGGAATCAGAGCATTGACACCTCTGCTATCCCTTAGCTATAAATTTAGTCCAGATTTTTTTAATGCCTAGTTGGTAATTGCATGAAATCACAGCCATTAAGAATGAGTCATTCTACACTCAAGCAAATTTTAATTGCGACTAATTTCTACTAATCAAGGATAATGGGCTGACCATTAGTAAGAACGTCACCTATTGTAAATACATGATCAAGTTGTAAGAGATGTGGTGCTTTCACCAAGAAGCCCCTTTGTAATGAAACAGCCCCCTTCAATGTCTGTGCTACTGCTACACACCTGTCAATCCTTCAAACTCCCTGAGGCCTAGTGGCTTCCACTTTGGTGGTGGCTAGCAGGAACTACAAAACAATTTCGTAATTCTTTCTCAAAATCCTTCTGACATTTAGTGTCTTGTTAGGCACCTGAGCAGCAGATAAATCTCAGTTTCATGAAATGTGACTTGCTTGGCTATGCCTCTAATGGAGATGAAACTAAAGAAAAAGACCATCAATTTCTGACACCATCATGATTTCTTATAAAATTAGTGAATATATTATTGTCATCCTGATAGGGACCTGTCTAGCTGCTTCTTTCTGGGATTTCAGAGAACAGTAAGTTACTAATAGACTTCCCTGAGAATGCAATGGCTGCTTAACGACTCATTTTTTCCTTACAGTCTCAGCTTTTCAGAACGCATTTAATGACCCCCAATTCTACAAGCACTGCCACCCCCATCTCCTCCCTCATCTCTTTCAGAGGTAGTGACCTACACCCAAAAATGCAATGGTGACTTTAAACCATTATATGTTTCCTTTCCATGTTGTCTTGAATATATGCATATATACTTGAAATCATTCAGAGACCAGTTTGGATGAATGAGAACTCCATGTTTCTGAAAGTTTGAAATGAAGAATGATAAAACATTTTGTGTGTGGAGTGCCTTTAGTTTCTAGAAGAATATAAAATCCGTTGTTTCATTTGCTCCTCCAAATAACACTGTGAAGTTCAGAGCAGAGGTACCAGCACTCTCATTTTACATGTGATCCATCATAGCACCTTAGGCCCCTCCTCCCCTTGCTCTCCCTCACCATCCTCTCCCCCCTCTTTAGCAGCTTCAAGTCTACACTCAGATATTTAGGGTTTATTATTGGTTCAGTTTCATCTGAACCTCTGTTCTGTTGTTTTGTATTCCATATATAAGTGGAACTATCCAATATTTGTTTTTCTCCTGATTTATTTCCCTTAGTATTCTCCACTACAATGCTTTCCATGTTTTCCCAGATGAGCCAAGATTTTTGATGTGGTCAATTGTAACTTTCCCCATTATTTGTTGTGCTTGAAATTCAACAATAAATAAACCTTCTTTCTCTTGCATTTTCCTCTAACAAAGCAATAGCTTTTAACTTTTATTGGGGGTTCATTTTCTGGTATATTATGACAGGTACAGATTTCATTACATTTTCTCAATATAGTAAGTCAGTTTGTACACTAGCATCATGAAATTATCAATTCTTGAAATTTGACACAACTTTGAAACATGTTTTGAAAACATGGCAGAGCAAAAGCCTTCTTTATAAGAATTGCCTTCATTATTTGGGAGATTTACGTTTTCCTATAAATTTTGGAGTCTGTATTTCCAACTACTCTCAAAATACTTCTGGAATTTTGTGATAATCACATTAAATCTATAAATTACATTGGTAGAAATACATATAAAAGTGTTTTATACATTTCTATTTTTTCAGGTATTTGGGAAAGTTCTTTGTGAACACTAAATTTTCTTCGTAGTGTTTTGGGCTTGTCACTAAACTAACCTTTAGATATGACATAGTGTTGACTACTATTGTGGATTTTATCATATGTTGCATTATATTAATCTAGAGAAATGTTATAATATTTTTTTACCTAGATTAAGTGGCCTTTTTGAACTCTTCAGTTGGTTATAGTGGTTTTGTGACTCTCTTCTGTTTCCTATATAGATTATCACACCATCTGGAAATAACAAGTCATTCCTTCTCTCTTAATATTAACAGCTTCTCTATCTGTCCCTTATTGCATGGAGCAAGAGCTCTACTAAGTCTATTCTAACTAAATATAAGCCATCCAAAAAAGCACTATATTATGCAAAATCACACAATAAAAACCACAGGGCTTATAGGAAAATGGGGTCGGTTGCCCAGCAACCAAAATGTTCAATGACATGTAAAATAATGAAAAGTATATCATAGTTTTACATAAGTTAGATGACCAAGAGATGCAGAAATACTTCAAAAAATATGACACTTTAACCTTGAAAAAGAGCTAAACATTCCAGAAATGAGCAGTGGACATGTTGCAGTTTGTGAAATGGTAGAAGGGTTATTTGAAATCACATGGAAAGCTATAACCTCAAATGTGGACAAGCGTGACCACTAACACACACATTGAATTGAGGGATTTGGTAGATAATTAGGGTGTGTATGTGCACATGTGGAAAGAGTGGATACCCTATTTGGGGTCCCTATGTGATTCAGTTCTATGGGGATGCAGTTTTCTGTGTTGACTTGGTGTCTCTAGGGGAAGAAATTGGTCATGAGAAAATGTGAAATTCCTATTATGCTCAAATTGTTCTCATATACCAATTATGTTGGAACAAAACGGCGTTATCAAAACCAGCATTTTATCAGAATAAGGTAGCAGTAATCATCAACATTCTTGTCTAGTTTAGCTTTATCAGAAATGTGTGCTTACTTTCGTCATTTAAAATATTGCCAGGGCACCCAGCGTGCTCAGTTGGTAGAGCATAAAACTCTTCAAATATTTTTTTTTCATCCACATAACAGATGAGACTAAACTTTATGCAGATAAAGTTAACCTTTATGTAGATAAAGAAGTTTCATTCGATTCCTAAATTTGTAAGCATTTTCACTATAAAGAGATCCTCCTTTTTGGTCTATTAAAGGGGAAAATTACATTGACAGGATTTTCTGGCACTAAATTATTCTTTCATCCCTGGGATACACCCTGTTTTGTCAGGATGCATTATTTTCTATTGTACACTTGAGTTCAGGTAGTAATGCTGTGTTAAGAATTTTCCTGTGAATGGTTTTTGAAATTGTTTTAGTTTCTCTTTTAATATACTCAAATGGTTTTGTTGTCAAGGCTATAACAGCCCTAAAACATGCGTTTCTCTGTAAAAAAAATTGTATAAAATAGGGGCTACCTACTCTTTGAAAGGTGATATAAATCAGTAATAAAATCAGTTGAGCCTGGTGATCAGTTGAGAAGAAATTTTTATTAAACTTTCTTTCCTTGAATGTGATTAACTTAATTAAGTTTTGTAATCTTTGTACCAATTTTGGCATTTCATATTTCTTTCAGAAATCAGTTCTAATTCATAGGTTTTTGAATGCTATTTATTAGTGAACGTTTCTCCTAATTTGCATGTGATAGATATGTACAATTTTCTTCATGCATTTTTCCACCAGCAGCGTGAAGGTTTTATATTTTATTTTTATTGCTCCAGGTGACTCTGGATTCACACAGATAGAAGCCCAGACAGTTTGAAAAGAGAAATGTTTAAGTCATGAATGTTCTGATGCAGAAGGAGTGGAAGGTTTGTGAACTATGTATATTAGGACTGTGTAGTGTCCCCTCATACAAAGTCAGGAGTTGTCAGGCTTTCTCACTGGGGAAACTTGTACAGAGCAAGGGACTGCTGGCTAAGTGTCCCAGCTTTCCTGGGGCAGTGGAGATGCTGGTGCCCAAACTCATCTCAGAGGATTACAGGTTCAGCAGATAAACGGACTGCTTTGGAATGTATCATAGTGCTCAGTTACTCTCTCAGTGACCACATGCAGAGCCTTGCTTAGTGACTTGGATTAGATGAGCTTCAGAAATTTTATGCAAACAAAATGATTAAGGGGAACCTCAAAATACTGCCTGAGATGGAATTCTCCATTAATCTTGGTGGTAAGGGCTAACTAAACTAGTTTTAATTTCAATTGATTTTTTAAAAGAAATGTACTATTACTTTCACCCAAGTGTCATATGATACTGGTGATATATAGAAAGAGAATACATATATTAGGGAACTAGAAGATAGATAAATCGTTTCTATGAGCTCCCATTGCATTAATAGCCTGTATTAGTTTATTGATTATTTGTGTTGTTATAGTCTTCTCTTTTCTGCCCAGGGAAAGTACCCCAATCACTCATTTACTTCTTTTTGCTGCCACTGATTACAGTCTTAAGTCTTTGCTTCTCTGATCATGAGTCATCTGTGCAATGGTTATTCTTATGGTAATCTGCATAATGAAGGAAGAGTATCAAAACTCTTTTTAGTATCTGACAAGGTCTAATATCTTAGATTATGTGGCCATACTGATGTAAAGCAAGTACTCAAAAAATCATGCTGATTTCATTATAACTTAGTGGCAGGGTAGCTGGATAGGAAATATCATTTGCATCCTCTTCAAGTAGATGTCATATTCTTCACACTAAGCTGGGAATTGGAACTATAAAAATTTCCACAATGACAGAAATCCATGTAGATTTAAGAATGAATCACTTTCAGATATGAAAGTTCTGTGATTGAGCATTATCACTATATTTCGTTTTATGGGTCGTAAAATATGGTGGTCAGAATAGGCTCAGCTATGGTGCAGAAACAAATGACCCCCAAATATGAGGATTAAAATAATACATATGACGTTTTCATTCATGTTACATGTCTATCATATGTTGGCTGGAGAAAAATCTTCTGTAGATCATCCTTACTCACAGGACCAGGAGCAAATGGAAGTGCCAATTCTAAGCTTTCACAATTGCTGAGACAGAAGATGAGAATGTAGCAGAGCATATCTTAATTCTAAAACTTTCCCTTAGAACTGGAAAAGCACACTCTCCATTCAATTAGTTGAACAACAAGTAAGGAGGTTGAACTTAACAATAAGGAATGTGTACCTCCTTTCTTCTGCCATTTCTGGAATGATAATCAAATGTATTTGATAAAGTGCTGTAATGACTACTATATTCAGCGGTGAACATGAGATAATATATCTCTTCAAAGAGGTGTAAGTTCATGAGTCATACCTACAAATAACTACAAAACAAGAGAATATAATACATTCCAAGAAAGAAGCCACTGTAGGGTTTTAGAGCAGCAAGAGATTTATATGGCCATGGCGGTCTAAGAGCATGCCATTTTATTACCATAGAGACGGTGAAAACACACACGATGGAGTTAGACAATCCACCATTTATTGGACTGGATCTATGAGTTAACCTTGGAGAGGTTCATGTATGGCTCAACTATGTAATTTAGTTCAACTGTTGTTATGGTGATTATTCTGACATTTTCATTTATTTCAAACTTTCTTCCAAATTAGTAGACTCATATTTGACATAATTCCAACTAACACTGGCAAAGTAAGCATGGATTTCATAGTAAACTTTCAGGAATAGTAGTTAGACCTTGGGCATCAAAGCTGATTATACTTTGAGGTTTTCCATTTGCAGCACAAGTTCACTGAATTACTGCTCAATCCCTTTTAATCATGTTCTGAGAACTTCTCAGTGGATTTGAATTAGGGCATGTTTTATTTATTCATTTATCAATGATGGGACTATTAGAAAGTCAATTCCAAGCATCTTTATATGTGTAGCTTCTCAGATTTTTTTCTTTCAGATGATTCTGCTTTTTGTACACCTAGATTTCTAATTCTTTCATTATTGTGTAACCCTTGATAATTAACTGACCACCCAGCACACTCCTATTCTCCAGTTCTGGCTGAGGCTGCTCTAGTTAGCTCAAGTCGCCCTGACTGAACATGAGTGGACCCATATTCCACAGCTCATAGACTCCCAATCCTAGTTCCAGTGTTTGCCTGGAACTCTATCAAACTGCTTCTGTGATTCCCTCAAATGCATATTCTTCTTAGTACTTTTTTCCTGTGTATAGGTGCCGTAGGTCATTCACAAGCCAGACAAATAGTGCTGTGAGATGGGAAAAACTCCCTCTCACCTTAATTGCTTCCGGCAAATTAGAGACAAAATTCTAGAACTAATACTCTAAAGATGTAATGGAGCCACTGCTCCTCCAAGATATTTACCTATAAAAATCTCTCTAAACAAAAATAGTAACCACCTGTAAGCAATCCCCCTGCCCCCAATTACCCCTCAAAAACTAATATGTTAAACCAATTTAATTGTCTTCCTCACCCTTTGCTTTTCTTTAAAATTCACTGGACCCTCGCCCTGTGTCTCTATAAATACCCCTTTCTTTTTTTAACAAATTGTCATTTAGTTCATTACTTCCAAATCAACCCTTAGCCTCCTGCTAAGGCCATCTCTCTTGTGGTCTCTTTCTCGTACCTTGTGTGGAGCCGTCAACATATAGGGTCCTAACAGATGCTGCAGAGACAGCTTCCTGGGAATATCCACAGCCTTTCTATTTTACCATGGTAAAGTTTATATTATTAGTCTTTATGTAATTGAGGCAGAGGTGTGCAGGGGCTAAAAGTTTAAAGGAGGGTTTTGACCATCGCTGAGAGAAACCAGTTACTTCATACTGGCAACAGTTTTGTTGTTCTTAAAAACCATAAGCTATCTTTCTACTGTGGGTGAGTTGTTATTAACAATGATTTATCAGTAACGTAGCTTATCTGTTCTCACAGTTAAGTGGTGACCTCCCTTCTTTTACTGACAAAATAAAAGTCAACAGAAGAGAATTTACACATTCTTCGCAGGCATATTTCCCCGCCCAACTACACTGTACACTGTAGGGTAAAAACATTAGGCTTTTTTCACCATTAGCTTCTACGGCCAGCGCCTGTGGTATTGCACCCTCCCCAGGACTGTATATGCCTGGCCCAGTGGGTGCGCACGTGTGTGAGTGGGTTCACTCCTGGGCCTAGGAGAAAGGGGGTAAAAGGGCAGCATCAGCCTGGGGGAAGAAGAGGAGAGGGTGAGGCAAATACAAGTAAGAATTAGAGTTTGAGAAACTCAAGTGGCTGTTTCTCAACTGCCTGCCCCTGTTCCCCCCCCCCCAACCACCGTTGTCATTATTAAAAATTCTATGAAGATAATTCCAAGGGCCCTGCCATTCTTTAGCTGCTAGAACCGATGATAAACCTACCTGCACTGGGATGGTTACAAAACACATGCAAGGTCTCTACACCTTTGTTCCTAGCAACAAGCATCCTGCTTCAGTAATCCACAAGCAAGCTGTAGCATCCATCTCCACTGCAGCACTGTCTGCTAATAATGATTTATGACAAAAAAATAATAAGAACATGCTATAAAATCTCACTTAGAAAGAAACCCTTCCCAGACAGCACAAGCATCCTCCTCACCCCTCCGGACCCCATACTCACTATCTATAGCTAAGAGTTTCCCCAAAATTTAGTAGCTGAAAACACCCTGAGTTATGTCATAGTTCACGTGGGTCAAGAGGTTCGGAGTTGCATAGTTGGGGGTTCCAGTTCAGGTTCTCTCACAAGGTGATAAGAAAGCTACCAGGTGAAACCGCAGTCAAAATACTCAAATGAAGGCCGCATTTCCATGCTTACTCACCAGGTTGTGGGCAGACCTTAGTTTCCTGTGGGATATTGAACTGAAGTGCTTAGTTCCTCAGCACACCACTTAGTCCTTTCCATAAAGCTGGCATGGTAGCTTGCTTCCCCCAGCACTAGTGTTCAGAGGGAGAGAGAGAAGCCAAGAAAGAAGCTACAGTATTTATGCAAATTAATCTCAGAAGTGATACCCTATTACTTCTGCCAAATGTTATTGTCAGGAATGACTCACTGAATACAGCCAGAACTTTTGGGGAGAGGATTACACACTAGTATGAGTACCAGGAATTCAGGAATCATGGGACAGTAGTTTAGAGATAACGACCATTTTCCCTAGATACCACCATAGTCCTTTCCTTCCTTCTCTAACTAAATTCTTGGAACTTGTTGTCCTACCTCCCATACCTGTAAAGGTTTTGCCCCCTCCACTACACTACACTTTGAAACAATTATCACCTTACCACAACTAATGATTCAGCCTCAGTCTTTATATTAAGGATTTACCAACAATATGTGGTAAACACTCTCTTCACTGGGCTTCTAAGATTCCGTAGTCCATTGGTGGGTCTCCTACCTCACTGACTGTCATTCTCAACCTCCTTTGTTGGTTTTTTCCCCTAAACAATCTCTGAGTGTTGGAATCTAAAAGGATTTACACAATCTTCATATCCAGATGATATTATTCAGACTCGAATCTAAAAACCATCTAAATTTTAAACTTTTTCAAAGAAGACCTCTGATTTCTACTCAATGTTATTTCCCCAGTGTTCTATATCTCATTGAGTAGCATCATCATAACATATTGCTCAATTATTATAAATGTCTTTATGGCTTATCTCTTTTTCTTCATACCCAGATTCAATGTTTCAATGAATTCAAAATACTCCACTTTTAATATATCCCAAACTCACCAGTTGCATTTGGTGCAATATACCAAAACTTATGAAATGAACTTAAAGCAGGAGATCCATCTGTGCATCTTCAGGGACAATTTCTATTGACTACCTTTCTTCCTATTTGTATGTCATACTTTCTTGCCTTTTTTTAAACATCTCATAACATTGAGGTGCTCTGAAAAAATTTTCTGAAGTCTGTATTGATTAGAAGTACATTTTTTTGTTGCGTGTGGCCACTGAAGTCTCTGCTCAGTTAGTTTATTGATCAACTAAGGATTGGCCAGATGAACCTAAATGCTTGGAACTACAATCTCCCAGTGTTAGCCATGAAGATCTGCTTTTATGTTCATGCATGACGTCCACACTCAAGTAGGTGATTTTCAGCTCTACTTTGGTCTTCACTTCCTGCTTGAGAAGAGGCTTAAGGCTAGGCCAAGGTGAGAGTTTAGGGTGCTCTCAGTTCTCCCTGAAGCATTCATATGATCCTGGGAATGTACACAGCACTTGACATGCACATGACCTATTCCTAGTTTTCTAGGAATATGTCAGAGCTTTTCAAAATCCCTTATGGATAGCTCATTAAAAAGCTACCATTTTAAGTGCTTTGGCTAACCTATTATTTCCCCCAACTGTTATCCATCACTTCAAATAGTTACAATTTTAAACAATTGCTGTTACTGTTAACAAATAACTTTTAGTTAGAACTGGGGGGATTTTAAGTGAGATCAAAAAAGACAAACTTTGGAAATGGTGTCATCTATGGAACCACCAGACAGATAGATCTGAACACATGGCTTTCGCAGACTTCTAACACTACTCTGTCCCCTCTAGTAGCTGTCAAACTGCTGATTTTCATGCTGTTTGCAAGTTTTTAACATCTTACGCTACTGGGGCACAAGGAAAGGAGTTTACATATAGAACAAATTAAAAAGCCACAAAGAGCCCTTATGAGGATTCAATTTTACTTTAATAAATGCTCTCAGATTATTTTCAG
Organism: Uropsilus gracilis; assembly: GCA_004024945.1. Classification (NCBI taxonomy): domain Eukaryota; kingdom Metazoa; phylum Chordata; class Mammalia; order Eulipotyphla; family Talpidae; genus Uropsilus; species Uropsilus gracilis. Next base: position 67,385 of record PVHY01003076.1, read on the forward strand.
TCTTCGGTTAATTTCCGCCAGAAGATAGTGATTGGCTCAGCTTGCATCCCATGTCTGAATTATACTGGGCCAAAAAATGGTGTTCTAGGGCCAGACTTGGCTACGTACTTGCTCATGTAATGGTCCACAAACAGAAAAACCCCAGTAGACATATCAAATAGGCTACGCAAAGGAACAATTGATTCAGCTATCAGGGGGAAAAATATGGTAAATGTGCTAGGAACTCAAACACAAGCACACTGACACCTCTTCCTCTTTCTCTTTTAGTCCCTGGTGTTTTTTTGTAAGCTGGTATTTAATCAATCAAGTTGATTACCACCGAGTTAGTCTTTAGTGCATCTTTTCTGAGAATTACTCATGACATTTAATGTTTTGTATCCTGTTGACTGAATGACCTGGACTCACTAGGGACTGAAGAAAACTCTTTGATTTCTCACCATTTTCTATTAAACTTTCCCTATCAGTTTATGCTTTGTCTCATCAGAGAAAATTACCTAGCCTAGTAATTCCCAGGCAACAAAAAAGTCCTCCAGGATCTTTAATATAATATGTCCTGTTCAGTATAATAGCCACATCTCAAACATCATTCAGCTTAAAACATCTCCACTCCCCCATGTTCTGGGTACCATCTCCTGAGGAGAATGGAAAGTTGGGGTTTTCCATTATTTCTTTCTCCACTTCTTTTCCAACTCACTAAACAAAATACTGTTATATGGCTCTTTCATGGCCAACCATATAGGTGAGATAAGAGAGATAAAGGTAGAAAATATTTCACTTAGATACTACATCTGGCAGATTCCAAATGCCATTGTTTCTAATCATGAGATAATTTCGTGAGTTCTGAGGACCTCATCATTGGAGACATCTCACCTGTATTTCCTTTCATGAAACTGCTAACTCATTTATGACTTCCTACTTAGCCCTATTTCATGGTCACTTTGCTACTCCAGATGGTCTGCTTGGGCAAAGTTTCTCCATAGTTACTCCATCCAGGTTTCCTGCCAGAGATTGCATCTAGCCAACGGGAACCTCATTTATCATTTGCCCCACTGAACCCTAAAAATCTAGCCACCGCTCCTCACACTTTCACCAGAGCAGCTACCCTCTCATCTTCAGGCTATTTGGGAAATACTTAAAGAGCAGCCCTTGTATTCCATAAACTCCAAAATCACATGTGACGTTTCCTAAATGGTTTTCTTGAAGTGGCCCTCACTGGTTTCAAGTGGGGAGACATAGTTCCTTCTCTCCCACCATGAGTGGTTGAGGAGGGACATATACATCACATTCAAACTAAACTTCATGCTCTTCAGCCTCACATAGAATTCTTAGCCTTGCTTCTGTGATTTAAAAATGGAAGATGATAGGTTTAGTCTGGGACACACTCTTCGCAAGTCCAAAGAGATGTCTTATCTCCTCATTTTAGAATAAGACGTTTTTGTGACACCTATTATCTCTGCCCTTGGAGTTTTCGCACACAACCTGGTACATCAGGAAATGTCTTAAGTACATCAGGTACATGCAATTCAAGTTACTTTAAGTTATGTATAAACATATGCTTTTGACTGGTTTCAGAAGTTACACCTTCCATTTTTGAGTTATTCATTTTGATGTTTCTTACTTTTGGCTGACAAATGTCATTGAATATGTAGATATTGTTTTGATCATTTTCTCAGCCTTACAAAGACCCAGGGAAGCAATATCTATAATAATAACTTATCGAGCAGATAATATTTGACTCAAAACATTTTCCCTTAAACCTATATGCAGCATTTCCCAAAAGATGTTCTATACATGCTGAATACCAATTGTTACTACATTAAAAAAGGCAGGACTATGATCAAATTTGAGGAGCTGTGGATGAAAAATGACACATCTTTTTAGCACATAAATTTTCAGTATTCTTGAATGCCTTGAAAGTAGTTTATTGAACCAAAAAACTTCTTTGATAAGACAAACAAAATCAAAAGCATTCTTCTCTGACAGAATTTCTTGGAACTTGCTGAAGCAGAAAACTCTTTGGAAAATTTTCTTATGCTCATGCTTCATTATCTTCTATAAACCTCAAGACTCTGAGGTCAGTGTGAATTTTTCTTCCTCTTCGAATTTATTTTCCTTCATGCTTGTGTTCTTGATGATAAGATAAAGAGGTTTGCTCTGATATTTCCACACAACTTCATTAGTCTTTTTTTTCTTAGGGCACAGAAAGATCTCTCAGTATTCTGACCCAGATCTTTTCAAAAATATGTTCCTTACAGATCATGGCTTATTTTGGTTTCTTAATCTGCTGCGGTTGTATGTCTAAGAGCATGAATTATCTGTATTTGCCTGAACCCTCATACCTGTCATTCTTTCCCTTAGAATAATCATTTTTCACTTTTTCCTTCACACCCTGGAGAACCTCAGCATGACTATCATGTTGGTTGTTATCTTTGTTGCTTCTTCTAAAGATTTTCACTCTTTTGTTGAATTATGATTTTCTGTGTTTTCATTGATTCATCCAGTTTCTTTTGAATTTTTATTCTGTTAGCCAAAATCTTCCTACATTTCTTATACACTCATATTTTATCCCTTATTTTATGCACTCAGTTTTAAGAGCACTATATAGTAAATTAATCTTTGACAAAGGAGTAAAAAACTTACATTGGAACAAGGACAGCCTCTTCAATAAATTGTGCTGGGAAAACTGGGCCAAGACATGCAAAAAAAAATGAACCGTGAAACATCCTTAACACCTTGTTCAACAATGAACTCAAACATCCTTAACACCTTGTACAACAATGAACTCAAAATGGATAATAAAAGACCTAGATGTAAGAAGACCAGGAACCAAAATATACATACAGGAAAAGCTGGGCTAAACCCTCCATGAGCTACAATCCAGAAATCCATTTCTGGATACATCTATAGAAGGTAAAAAAAAATGAAGGAAAACATAAACAGATGGGACTACATCAAACTAAAAGCTTCTGGACAGCAAAAGAGACAACAGAAAAACAAAAAGAAATCCAACTGATTGGGAAAATTTTTTGGCCCTGCATACAAGTGATAACAAAAATACACAAAGAACTCACACAACTTAATAAAAACAAAGAAAAAAAACAGTTTAAAAGTGGGGAGAACTAAAAAGACAGTTCTCCAAAGAAGAAATACAAATGGCCAACAAGCAAATGAAAAAATGCTCAATGTCACTAGCAATCAGAGAAATGCAAATAAAAGTCACAATGAGATATCACCTTACACCAGTAAGAATGGCCCACATCTTAAAAAACAGGCAACAACAAGTGCTGGCGAGGATGTAGAGAAGGGAACACTCTTACACTGTTGGGTGGGAATGTAAACTGGTCCAACCACTATGGAAAGCTGTGTGGAGGACCCTCAAGTCAATGAAAATGGAACTACCATTTGACCAAGCAATTGCTCTTCTGGGAACCTACCCAAAGGAGATCTCAAAGCTTGTACAAAGGTATACCTGTGCCTGGATGTTTACTGCAGCACTATTTATAATGGCAAGGACATGGAAACAACCCAAATGTCCCCAAACAGATGACTGGATGAAAAAGGTGTGGTACATATATACAATGGAATATTACTCATCAGTTAAAAACAACAAATTTGATGATTTTATGATAACACGGATGGACTTAGAAGAAATCATTAGCAGAAACAAGTCAGAAAGAAAAAGACAGAAACCAAATGGTTTCACTAATATATGGGACATAGGAAAAGTAAACAAAAAGTCATGAGGAAAAGTCAAAACAAACTTAACAACCAAACTGAAGTATACAACTGGGGAAGGGGGGGAAGAGGGTTTGAACAGTCAGGGAGGGAAGGTGGTGGACGAACCCTGGGGATTACAAATATGTGAAATTTATATATAAATAAATGATTGAATAAAAAGAGTACATATTATAAACATAAGTTACCTAACATTTATTATTTTCCATCAATTTTTTAAGGTATGTCCTTGTCTTTTTAAACTGTTCCTTTTCTCTTGAAAGTGGCACACATCCATGACTATTTCCACATTTATTGGGTGTGAAAGAGTATCTGACGTTCCACAGACATTCATAATACCCTTTACCTTGCCTTCCTTCATTGTAAAGGCAGGATATCTAAAATATCTTCCCAGCGTTTCTTGCAGCTGGATTTGGTCATGTAACACAGTCTCTAGTAAATGAAATGCAAGCACATCTGACTGGGTAGGGTTTGTTGGAAGGTTTTTTTGGAGACTAGGTCTCGCTATGCTGCCCAGGGTAGTCCTGATCCTGCAGACTCAACTGATCCCCAGCCTCAGCCTCCCGGTTAGTTGGGATTACAGATGCCCACTACCACACCTGGCTGCTCTTTTGAGATCAGGGTAGTCTTGAACTACCTATGTTCCCTGGGGTAGTCTTGAACCTGTGCACTCAAGCAATCCCTGGTCTCTTTGCATCCCAGCACTAAGATTACAGATGTGTGCCACCACACATAGCTATTGGTGCACACTAGCTTGGTGTTGGTGGTGGGGGTCCCATTTGTTTATTTCTGTCTGAAATTCAGATGTGAAACTTGAAGATAAACTACCCATCCCCCCGCCATGAGGAGAAAAGCCACACACTAAAGTTAGCAGTGCAAGAAGCCAGAAAAGGCTTAGCTATTTGGTAATATCCTCTAGTTGTTGCTGTACCAGTCCTGAATTTTTATCAATTTTTACCATACACACAGACAAATGTGAATGGGCTTTCTTTTTATACATTTACTATCTACCAGTTTGCTGTTTAAGAAAACAAGCTGATATTTATAACACTCAGTGAGATGACGCAGCATATAGGGAAGGGGTTGGTGTTCTGGGAAGTATCAGAAAGATTTTCATCTCTGATATTTTCCTTGGTTGGGTAAAGACACTGAGCAATGGGACAGCTTTCTGTATTTAGATATCTTTTAGTTTAGCCTCCAGTCCAGTTCTTTGACGGCTCTGACTGGCCTTCTTCCCGGGGCTGTTGTCAGCAATGCAGCCATCTGTGCAGCTGGCCGTCTGCTCCTGGTAGCTCTGTGTATCCTGGAACCTTCCAAGGTGGCGGCTTGTTGATATTATGGTTCTTCGTTGGCAAAGGCAGCTTCGGGAGTCATGTTTCACATCCACCCTAAGGTCCATCCTCACCTACAACCCTTTTTCTTGCAAATGAGGTAGTAATGGTTGTTTGTTCCATCGATGGCCTCTGTAAATGCCCATGGTTCTGTGATGCCTTTTCAGAAAAGAGGTGATAAAGGTTTTCACTTTCTTTAGTATGCTGACATGTTCAAAATACTTAGAAGAAATTTCTTCAAATTTCTAGCATGTGAATAACACCCTTTCTTGCTTTTCAGAGTTAAAATAGGTCTTCTACTATTTTTTGAATTCTTCTGTTTATTCCCTAAGTGGATATTTAGAAAGAAGAAAGCACTTTTATTCAAGTTTTGTGCAGGGTGCCTGTGTAGGTTCACTTTAAACTGAAGAAGACAGATAAACATGCAGAAGGAAAACCAAATATATCAGTTCCAAGTGCAAATTTCTTGCTAAAACAACACTTCGTGTTAACTCCGGTATCACATTCCAATCAGTAATGTGCAATTAGAAGGGCATTGGTCTAGGACTTAGTGACTCACTTCCAAAGTTTGTAACTAAGAGTAAAAGCTTTAATTAAATTTCAATTTCTCCATTTCCTTCTCTGTTATAAAAAAGTTCATATTTGAATAGAGTTCCCAACCAAAACTATACAAAAGAAGAGTAAACTGTCCAATATCTGTTGCGTGAACCTCAGAAATAAATGAATAGAAAAGACAGAAGAGGGTATGTTTTCAAGATAAGAAATAGCAAACAATAAACTAAAGTTCCTTCTAACTTAACTATTCTGCTACATCATCTATGTCAGTGATTCATGTGGCATTTCTTGATAGAACATGCAATCATCAAAAATGGACTTCTACAAGGTTTCTCAAAAAATTAAAAATACAACTACCCTATGACCCAGAGTATGAACACATGAACTTAAAAATACATGCATCTCTATGTTCATTGCAGCATTGTTCACGACAGCTGAGATATGGAAACAACCTGAGTACCCAAAGATGGATGAGTGGATTAGGGAGATATGATATATCTACACAAGGAATGTCTATAAATATGGTGAAGTCTCACTATTTTGAAAACATGAATGAACCTTAAAGGTTTTATGCTAAGTGAAGTAAGTCCAAAGGAGAAAAAAATACTGTATGATTTCACTTGTTTATGGAATACACAGAAAAAAGATAAATGAACAAATTGACAAACACAATGGAATGGTGGGTACCAGAGGGGAAAGGGTGGGGGGATGGGAGCATAAGGGGCTCAAAGGTTCGTGGTGGATATGACTTGATATTTGGTGTTGCTTGTGGTGTAAAATATATAGTTGCTGAGGTGAGAAACTCTACTCTTGAAATCTAAATAGTATTGTAAATTTATGCTGCCTCAAGATATGTCTATTAAAGTAAAGTTAATTTACATATTTATATCTGTTTTAGGGTTATAGGTTCAAACCTCTAAAAGTTATGTTTTCATATGATGTCTACCACTGAAGCCCCACTAAATCTTCCCTCTTCCCACTCCAAGGTTATTCTTCTTAATTTGGTGTTGCTATATTTTCCTATTTTGTACCGTCATGTATTACATATTCAATAATAGTAAGGACTATTTCTCTCCATGTGGCATACTTATTTGGGAGGTTATAGAAAAAGACCAATGGGTTCTATGATATGCTCCTGTCAGTTACAAAGGGATCTGCAACTGCAGCAGCTGCACCTCCATGATCGATGACATCAAGCTCTTGAGTCCAATTTTTGTTTTATAACTGCATCTTTGTGTTACAGAATATAGAGAACATTTCTTCTTTGCCATGTGCTCAGTTGTGCAACCTTTTAAATTTAAATTTAATCTTCATAAGAAATGTATAAGGTACAATAATTATCTTCATTTAATATAGAAACAAACCTAAGGCTATGGAGTTCTATATCATGGAAATAACATACTACCACATGAAGCAGCCGGGGTGGGGGTGGGGTGGGGCATGTCCACCCAAAGAAGCAGCCTGCAAAGATGAAGCCCATTTCTCTTACAGCAGAACATTTAAAATATATTTTCCTTCTTTGTCCCTAGATTTGTGGGTTCTACTTGTTTTGACTTGATACATAAGCTTTCAAAGTTGTTGGACATATTTTATCGCTAAAACTCATTGCTAAAACTAACACAGTACTACTCAGGAAACAGGGCTATGGGCGGGGGGGTGGGACGGTTGACTAGAGCAGGCAAGATAGTAGTCAGATCATTGTGGGCTTTCACCCGCACTACAATCACAAGCCTCCTCGGGCTCAGGGAACAGCTCCATGTGGGTTATTTAAGAAATGGGGGAAACAAAGAGCTTCCAAGGCCACCAGGGGCGGCCATCTCACCCAGGGAGAGCCTGCGCGGCGTCCGGCGTCCAGAACCAAAGGCCGCTCCTGCAAGATGGCGCCGCCGTCCTGCCAATGAGGGCCTGGAGAGCATGGCCCAGAGGCCCCAGGAGGATCCGACTTCCCCCCAGCTGGAGGTGCTGGAGGTGCTCCTTGTAAGTGGTGGCAGGACAGGAAGGCAGGGGCAGTAGCCTGCTGGCTGCGGTGCTCTTGAGCTTACTCTTGAGAGGGCGACTGCTGGCAGCCTCACAAAATGGCGTCGTGGATACCTGCCTGGCTGGCCCGTTTTCAATTCCAAGTGACCAACTGGACGATTTGAGGACCAGTCGCCCATCTGGGGCCAAATGATTAGCAAATGAGCTGACTGACACGCACGACGAGTTCGTGGCGCTCGCACCTCATGGGTCCCTTCCACTCACGGGCACCACTGAGCAAAAGGCAAGTTTCTTGGCCTGGGTGTCGCTCAAGGCCATCAGGGAACGTCAGAGAAAAGGCTTAGAAAAGGCCCTCAGGCTTTGGCTCAGATCAGGCGCCCTGGGAAGAGCAGCCTAGAGGCTGCACCCCAGTTTTGGCATTTTCCCACGGTTCCTGCCTCTTAGCCCATCATGGGAAAATGCCAGTCAGCCCACAGTCCGCACTGGGGAGCCCCGTTTTCACCAATAGTATCAGTACAAATAACATTTTATTACTAATAAAATTTATTACTAATAGTATTAATGATACTAATACTAAGTCAGGGCTCAACATTTGTTAATTATGTATTTTGAAACTTTTATTTTAAAAGCACACATCAATGGGTTTGAATCTATTCACAACACTGTACAAACAGCACCCCTTTCTACTTCTAGCATATTTCACTGTAACCAAAGGAAACTCTAGCCCCATAAAAATTTCTCCAGTTTCCCTTTCCCCAGTTCATGTTGCCTGTATCAGCACTTCATTTCTTTTTAGAGCTGAATCATAGTCCATAGTATAGATTAAGCACATTTTTTTATCAGTTCATCTATCAGTGAACATGTGATAAAGTGCATGAAAACACACACACACACACACGTACTATAAAACAATAAAGTCTGAATAAGCTCTATGGATTCTATCAATGTCAATTTTCTTGTTTTGACCTTGTACTCTATTTGCAAGTTGTTAGCACTGGGTGTGTGGGGGGTACTAATAAACAGTAGTCAGGATTTTTCCATTCTCTGCATCTTTCATGAATATGTATCCTTTTAAAATAAAAATATAAAGAATATAAAATTATCTAGTACATGGTACCACAGTTGTAATGCAGTGCTCAACTATCTATTGATAGCTGGCTTTCCTCATGTGGAGGGAAGAGGTAGGAAGGAGTCCGAGTTCCTAGTCAGGAAATTGAAAGGAACCACAGTAGTCCATTTGAGTGAACATAATCGCAGAAAGGTTCAAAAACACACTATCTTTTTGTACCACAAAGTGAAGATTGAGGATAATGCAATAATGGGGCAGAGTTGTGGGAAGATAGGTTTGCTTATGTATGTGTTTTTATTGTCAAAATTTTACTCTGTAAGTGTAAATAGTAGATTTGAAAATGATAGTTCCTCAACCAAGTAGCTTAAATCCAGGAGATTTTCCCATTCTGCTTCTATTTTATTCTCATTCTCAAGGAACAGTACTAGTTCTGAGAAAATGCAAAACCTTTGATGTGTTCTCATGCTACCAATGCCAGGGAAGTCAGGCAGATGAGTTTACCTTAAAAAAAAAAAAGGAAAGAAAAGAAACCCACAGCCCAAGGGACTGAGCTGACTCAGATTCCATAATTGGTGGCCGAGTCCCACTGCTGACTATGGACTATGACGTTGCTAATTTCTAAGAACCTGCCCTGTAACACTACAGAAAAGCGTATATTCTAGTCAACATGGCAATTTATTTGTACAGATACTATCTTCCTCATTAGACAAGGACCACATTTATTTTGTCCCTATAGATTCTGAATGCTTAACACTAGAATATTAGTAAGAACCCAGTACAGGTTTGATAAAAGAATGATTCAGTGTTGTCATTCTTGGAATGTGGAAGGTGTTTATTTTTAGTCCTCAGTCTTGATGATAAGGTAGCTTATTACTTCCATATTACCATTTTTATGAAAGGCTTCACTTTCAGATTTTGAGGTTCAAAGAGGATCCATTGATAAAGTAGCACTGGATCCAGAGCCAAGTTAATGCACAAATAGACTGCAAGCCCTGTAGGGTTGTGAGAAAAGGCCTTCACTCAAATATCTTTCTCCCATCAGACACCAAAATGCCCATTTAGGGCATTTAGTCTGTTCTGGCTGCTGTAACAAAGGATCCCAGATTGGGTGGCTTATAGACAACACTGTTTCATTTCTCACAGTTTTGGAGGTTTGGATTTCTGGGCTCAGGGTGCCAGTACTATCTGGGAAGGTTCCTCCTCTAGGCCACAGACTTCTCACTCAGTCTTCACACTATAGGAGAAGCCCTAGATCTCTGAGGAAGTCTCTGATAAAAGTCAAATCCTCTTCATTAGGGCTCCAATCTCACGATCTCAGACTCACTTTGAGCCCACTTCCCAATGCCATCCATGCTGGGCATTAGGATTTCAACATATGAATTTGGGGTGAACACGAACAATCCCACCATAATAGCTCTCAGTATGATCCTTGACCAAGGGAAATGGAATATCCTTAAACATCAACTCCAAATGAACTCCCTTCATTTCACAAGTGAAAAACTGAAGGAGATATTCATGCCAGGTCATGAAGGGAATTGAGTCAGAAGGCTGGAACCCCAATTCTAACAAAATTAAATGACTCTAAGCTTCTGTTACTATCCCTTCTGATGGTATGCCTTTCTTCAGAGAACATCGAGTGGGAATAATTTGGAGCCTGGACTGAAGAGATGCGGTGGGAGATTAGTCATGTACAAAATGCAAAAATGAAACATGTCAGCATTTACTAACACATGTTTTGAAAATAACTCCTGTTGCAATCAGGGAAACATTACAAAATAAGACCTAGTGTTTGTGCTTACAGATGGGTCCAGGATTCAAACCTGCAGAACATTCTCGTTAACATCACTGGTCAGGTCGTGGAGCACCCTAAACTCTGATGAACTACTTGATCAATTGACTGAAGTGAGTTCAGGAGCCTTAGGCTTCGGCAGCTCCAAGGAGAGTTTTAAAAGGTAAGATTCACTGGTTAAATAATGCAAGTTTTGCATTTAAATAATGCAAGTTATTGAAACATGGGGAAGTTTAATTCTGTATAGTTATTAAGAGGGATGTTTTCCTTTTGTGATCTGAGGACACTTGTAGCTACTCCTCATAATATATAGAAAGGCTGAATTTTAAGTAGTTAGGAAGACACACATAGCTACAAGATGACACACTGATTGGTAAAGAACTAAGAGTCGAGGTGGAAGAATTAGAGAGCCTTTAAGGTCAAATGCACAGATTTAGGAATGATCATGACTTATCAAACAAGAAAATCAAGAAAAAACAAACTAGGGAATCACATCACCTAAATGACATTTAAGGTGATGATCTAGCCTGGAAATGAAGAGGACGTAGTAGGAGACAGTAACCTTAATTCAGGTGCAACATTCCAGAGAACTTGAAGCTGATAAACATTACCTTACTTACTTACTTCTGGCCTGGGCCAGTTTGGGGGGAAGTTTTAATGAGCTCAATTCTTGGTTGGTGTGGAAAAATGTCTAACCTTTTGGGAGCACAAATTAGACTTAGCTGGAGGTTGAATTTTGGAGACTAACCTGTCAGTGATGATTAGTGAAAATATGAGATCTGGTGAACACACTGAAGAAATGAAAAAGTAGAAGGGCAGAAGATGAGTGAGCTTCGAGGTATACCATTAGCCACTAGCAGAGGACCTCAAATTTTTAAGAGAAATCTTGGGTAAATGAACAAAAGTTGAAGGAATTATTACTTGACTTCAAGACGTACTACAGAGTTACAGTAATTTTGATGCACAGTACAGGCATGAGTCAATAAATAGACCAATACAAAGAATGGAGATTAGAAACAGACTCACACTACATGGACATTTGATCTCTGACACAGAAATCAAGGCAACCTAATGTAGGGGAAAACAATCTTTTCAGCCTAAGAGACTGGGAAAACTAGATATCCACATAAGAGAAAAACAACAACAAAGCTCAAATAGTACCTTATACCATGCACACAAATTTATTTTAATGGGATCATAGGTAAAACATAACAGCTAAGGGCAGGCCAGAAAAACAAATAACCATAAAAGAAAATAACTTATAAATTAGATTCTAAGAATTATCTTTTCTGCTCACGAAAGGACACCATTAAGAAAATCAATACAAAGTTAATAAACTGGGAGAAAATATTTACAAACCATATAGCTGATAAAGAAGTGGTATCAGTGTATATAAAGGATACCTGTGCACCAAGAATAAGAAGACAGAGCCATCAACAATGGGAAAATCAAGGCAGCAGAAACCTTATGAAGGGAAATACACTAATAGCCAATAATTCATTTTGGGTATGGGCCATGGTATCACATTTGTTTTAAACCTCCATTTCCCTGATGATTAGTGATGTCAAACATATTTTCATGTGCCTATTGTACAACACACATTCACACACACAGAGACACACACACGCTGCAGGGCATTGTTTTGTATGTACCTGACTGTACACATTGCTGTATATAATGATGATGTATTTTGCAATGTTCCTACGACTCTTGAAATACAGACATCACTCAAGCCATTGTGTTCAGTGGTTTAAACTAAAGGAAAACTGTAGTACAGCCAGCCTTTGGGAACAAATTCACTTTGGATTTGCAAGTTTTCAAGAAGAAAGGAACGCTTGGGTTATAATCATCCAGTTTGTACAAGGGTATTAGTGACAGAGCGGTTTACATAAAGCTGAAGTTATTTCCAATAGCAGTTCCACTTTATTAACCCCAGTAAGGAAAGAAAATGTCCGTTGCTAAACCCCAGAATCACGTTTCCTGCAAGATTGAGTCAATCTCAGTCCATTTGTCCTTGCATGAATGCTTTATCCAGGCCGCAGTGCGTGCTGTGCAGCGCTGACAGCTTATAAGGTAATAAATATCCACCGAGCCAACAAGCTGCGTGATCGACGCCAAGGAGCTGAGCTTTTACTCACTCTTCGCCCTGGTACATGCCTCTTATTTTAAGTGTTAACTTGGTGGAGTTGGAGACAAATTATTTTAAAAATCTGCACGATTATTTTGAGCACAGAATGTGCAAACGTGCTAACATGGGGACATGGCAGAACAACATTCTCATTCTCAGTGCACAGGTGTCACGTTGGCAGGAAAACTTCAGAGGCCAAGTAGCCTCCGAGATGCTGGGGAGGGTAGGTGAGGTGCTGGGGAGGGTAGGTGTGTGCCGGTCCGTGGAGTGAGTGGGTGAAGAGACAGAGGCTGTGGTTGAAACACAGATTAATACAAAAGAAGACATTGTATGGTGTTTGTTATTTTGTCTGGATTCAGAGACAGGAAATCATCCATGTTGTGTGTTCTAGAAAGACGTCCTTCATGGTGACAGAATTGAAGCTGTGACAAACATCTTCAGAAATGCCCACATAGAAACAGCCACGTTCCCCAAATGATGCCATGTGCTTTCCTGAATTTATCCTTAGATGTGAAGCAGAAAATACCAGATACATGTGATAATAGCAGAAGGGCTGGTTGATTTAGTACAGCTTATTGTTCTCAGTGCAACACATTTAAACTAACCTCAAATAGCAGCACGATGTGTGGAGATGCGAAGTCCAGTATGGTCCATAAAAGAGGAACACAGAAAGCTGTTCCTCTGAAGGCTGACTTTCCCTCTCATCTCAATTGGAGCTAAGAGTTAAGTCAGGCTCCGAGTCACACCCTGTGGAGCGCACTCTCCTTGTAGCTGTGTCAGTCATTATAGGGAAGGCACACCTGAGCTGACAGAGCAGCTGAGAGGAGGTCAGTGTTTCATGCAAGGGCAGCTAACTGTAGGAAATCCATCCGAGGGACCACCGTTACATCAGCAGTGGTAAGAAGTGCAAAACTTTGTCATCGTCAACATGATTAACAATTTGGGGCACTCGTGACCTGCCCTAGCAACAGGTCTCCACTTGCTTTTGTGACTGGAAAGGGTTCAGTCAGATCCTTATACAGATTTGGAACTGGCGGGTGGGATGGTGGTCTAACCAATACCTGAAACGCGGAGATGCCTTTGAATAGCGTTCGGAAGTACTGGGAGAAGCATGCTAACGAAAGACCAGAAAGGATTGTTGGTGGAAAGATGGATGCGCCAATGAGAGCACATTTCAACATAACCCATGAGTGACACACTTCAGCTAAGTGAGACTTCTAAGGAGCATTTATTTAATTAACATCTCATGCCGCCTTGCCCTTACCCACAGAAAGGTCTCCAACTGGTGCCCTTGGAGACATGGTGCCACTAGATACTCATTTTCCCCATGTGTTCACTTGGATAATAGATGCCTAGAAAATTTGGAAACATATAGCTGGGGCTTTCTGAAAGTCTTTAGTGAACCTGAATGCTTCACTAAAGGGGCAGTGTGCTGGTGAGGTGGGTGAGGGAGCATGTGCCCTTCAGATCACTTCCTCCATCGGGTAAAGATTCCATGGCCCTAAGTTTTCTCCAGCTACAAAATATAACACCTGGTGTGGGAGGGGGGACTTGGTGTCTGCTTTACACGTTGCTTGGTGAAAGTGGTTTCTCCCCATCTTGTTCCCTGGGCTCAGTACAATGCAAAGATTAGCTGTACAATCACAGAGAATGGTGACGAGGTCAAGCACTAAGCCATAGATCTGTGGCTCTCAAACTGTGGTGGCTGTCAAGGCCACATGATTCTTGAATCTAGCCCCAAACCATGGAAGCCAACCAAGCACCACAGGGACCTGAGATGCCATAAAAGGCTCGATCACCATTCTCCTGTGGCATTGACATGTGATCGGTGAAACCATAGCTTCATGGTGGACTGAATTTGTCAGTATTTCTCAGCGTTAAGTGGGCTTCCTTAACGCAGGGCATCTTAGAATGTGATGTACTGATGCACAATCTGAAGCCCAAAGAAGGGAATCGTGAATGCTAGTGTGGTTCCCCAAGACCAGCAGCCTGAACCCTACCTGGCAACTTGTTAGAAATTCAGTTTTCTAAAACAAAGGGACAGACAGAAGTAAAACAAAACAAAGCCTAGAAATCTGTAAAATTGAGAAAATTAGAGGGAAGGGGGCCCAGTGGAGGACTATTGGTATCTGGATGTTGGGGGTGGGGTTATGACATATATCTGAGGTGTGAACCTTTTCCCTCTAAATCATATAGCACTATAAACCAATGCTACCTCATTAAAAATACTAGGGGAGTGGGTGAGCGAAGGACAATGAATTGTTCAGATGGGTCAGATGGAGAGCTGAAGAGCAGGAAGAAATGAAGAGATAAATAGAAAAGGAAGAAACTCCAAATTTTGAGTCCTTATCCATCAGAAGCTTGGGAGTGGTGGGTCAAAATCCAGTGGCGTGAGTTCTCCAGGTATTTCTGAAAGGCACTGATATCTGAGGGTTGATAGTCGTGGCAGTGTTTTCCGACTACAGAATCATTTCTTTCATCAGCATGTGGCAGGGCTAATATTTTCTACTGTGAGCAATATTAGGTGTGAGTGAAGATATATGCATCATCCTGTGTAGGGAGGTTTTGTTGAAGATTATTTAATCATCACTCTATTTAAACACCACCTTTTGTAAAGGGTTCTTTGTGGGGACTTTCACTACTTATTTATGCCAAACTTCCCTGCAGCAACAATGGACTATGATTATTAGCAGCAGACCTTCATGAGTCCTGAACAAAGAGAAACAAAGGCAGCAACCAAAATCGTCAATCATCAAAACATTAAGTCCTTGGAGCAAGAGGGAGACAATGTACTTATATGTCTACTGCTCAAAAGTCAGTGAGAGTAATGGGGGTGGAGGCTGGGGGTAGCGACTTGCGGTCCATGATTCCAAGGCTCCGGAGTCCAGGCTAGGCAGGCAGCCTCAGCACATGCAGGCAAGCTTTCCAGCTTAGCAGGGGGATGAGACAGGATGGAGGTTTAAGTGGAATCATAAACTGACTGGATTGGGCTGGGCTGTGTTTAAAGCTCCAGCTGAATCTGGCACCAATGTCTTAGGGATATACAGGCTGCTTGGGACCCCAGTCACTTTGAGGCCCCCCCCCCAAAGTACCAGTCAGTTATATTCTACCACTCTTGCCTTTCATATATTGACTATTTCAGAAAAGCTTGAGTTGCCAAAGCAACAGCAGCTTGGGGGAGCTAGTGAAAAGTCATCAACATTAAAAATGGTTACTATTCCTTGGAAGTGGGATCTTTAGATATGTATTTAGAGTTTGATGTAGATATTTAATCTCGTATCTTCCCTGTATCATGAGAAATGAGCAATAGAGAAGGGAAATGACTGTGAATGGCAGAGGTTTCATTCGTGTAATTCCACCACCTGGTGAGAATGAGAATTCTGCTCCAATTTGAAGTCCAAGTACAATAACTAGAACAACAAACACACTTTAAGGAGTGTTTATGTTGATATAAATCTCTGGACTATAGATTATGGGGGTCAGCGACCTTATCTGCATGATTCATTGTTTAACTCCCGTTTCCGTAAGTTCCTAGTGTGTAGAAGTCACTCAATAAACACATAGTGAAGAACATTCTTTGAATGAATATAAAGAGTTTATTCGGTGCGTATTTGGGTATACAACAACAAATATTAAACAACTTTTTAAATTTTTTTGTGTGTACAGGACAGAAAACTGCCTATACACGCTATGTCCACTTTTGGAACACAGATTTTAACAATTATTAATGCACAAAATCTTACATATCATGCAACTCTATGCCAAGATTCCAACTTTCTTCCATGCAACAGATATGAAGATCTAAATGGAAACCTAGCTAAGTCTTAAACACTTTTCCAGAAGCAAGTATAAGTATATGTTGTTTAGGGGTAACCAGTCTTAACATTTCCTTGTACACAATATTCACGAGCCATATACAATGACAGGACTCATACGGACACAGATAAAGACATTTCTTATTTTAACAACACAAAAGACAACATCACAGTTCCACAGTTCCTGTCTTTACACAAGAAGCCACAATAGTTTAACATGATAACACGGATGGAATTAAGAGAAATCTACACTTGAGGAGAATCTGTTTAAGTAATCTTTACTGATTGGGGTTGACAAAAGAACTGAATTTCTACGCACAGAGTACAGCACAAGAACGTGACCAGAATACTACAAATCTGAAAAAAAGTTTGGTAAAATCACAAGAACACTGTTACCTGGAGCCTGAGATGCCAATTCAGATTCAACCCTGAATTTGGTTGATTTGGATTAAGTGACAGAGTCAGTAGAACCATCGAGTTTCAGAAATCATAAAGTTGCACTATACCAAAGGAAAGAACACAACTAAATCAAGCGGAGACAGAAAACATGAAGCCAAGGAAACAGCACGGTTCACATCATGTGTTTGCCCCTACAAAACATGGAAGCAGTTCTTTGTGTGAGGGGTTGTGTTTTGTTGTTGAAGAGCAATGGTGGTCTTTTAGATTTTGTTGGGCAGAGAGCAAATTGGGATCAGCGTGAGTGCTGTGAAATGTTTTTGGTTTGTCACCCCCTCCCCCAACTCAGGCGAGATCATGAGAAAACTGGGCAGTCCTTCTCCCAGACTGAGTTCACTGAACATGCTTGGCCTGCGTTTGCACAAGCTCAATGGAAGGGGCGGGGCTTTAGGATGGACGATAAGAAGGTTTAACAGCAGAGAGAAGAGTGGACTCTGCCTGTTTGTTTGGTAAACGTCGTTGACAAATTTAAACGTGTGGGGGAAGGACTGCGAGAAGAATTCAACAGCACCTGGAGGTAAGGTTCTGTTACAGAGCCCTTGCTTTCCCCTCACTGGCTACGTTGATTCATTGTGGCTCACAGATTTGCCTCCGTTCAGCACACCGGAGACGCTTCTGCTCTTGGTGGGGGTTCCGCTTCCGGACCGGGAGAACTCCGTAAGATCGTGCAGCGACGGCTCCTTGTACATGGCCACTGCGAAGCACAGGGAGACGGTGAGAAGATGTCGAGTGGGCACTGGCCTCCCGCCCTCCATGTTTCATCGGGCTACCGAGCTTGCGTGCCAGTAGACAAGGAATACGTGGCCAACAAGGGCTCCATAGAAACTGGATCGGAGCCATTTACACACAAGGCAGCACAAGGCAGTCTTGCGTAAGGGTTCTAGCGCCCAATTCCATGACCCGTGAATCTATGCACGTGAGGAAGCGTGAGATGCATTTAGAAAAGCTCTTTGAAGTTGAGGTATGATTTACTGTGTCAACAGGACCTAGGCCAGGCAAGCCAAATCGTGCCATTGTAAACACCAGCAGCTATCATTCTTCCAATGCAACTTAAGACTCTAAGGTTCCACCCAATGCTTGATGCATCAACGGTAAGTATTATTGCTCTGGGTGGCAATTAACACTCTGAGCTGAGGCTTATCTGCTTCAAAGGTGGGCTTGCTCAGGCCATCTGACCCGACTCTCAGTCCTGGCTGGACCCAACCCCAGGTGGAACCAAGACCTTTTAAAGGTTTTGGCTCTGCCTTGCCAGTATTTTCTATCCCTTCTGTCCCATGTTTCATTACTTCTAACACTCCTCTCTTCTACAGGCCACGCCTCTCCTTACCCTTTTGAATCTGCTAATTAAAATGACCAGAAACCAAAATTCCCCATGGACATTGTGAGGGTGTCGCTGGACCTTTGAGAGGGGCCAAGGAGCTCTCCGTTGAGCTCTAAGTGTGCACACATGGCAGCTTCTGTGTTCCTGCCCAGGGACCAATTTGGTAAAATCTGGGCTTTTTGGCTGTATTGAGTTAACAATGATGCTACTGGTTGTGCAGATGTGTTATTGAAAGATTAAATGTGGGTGATGTGATGCTATCATCAATATCCTCGTGCTGATGAATGTTGGGAATATTATGAGATTTCTCTGTAAATGCTTTGATGTGGAAGAATTATGTTGCACTTTCAAAAACATGATAAAGGACTGACTGAAGTATGGTGATCATTAAGCCCACAGTCCCCGGAACCCCGAGGTTACCTTTTAGTGGTTTGGGCAGAAAGTGGGCTGCAGGCTTGTTTTTCTTCACGTGGTTTCCCTTCATGATCTCGCCTTCTTTATTCAGCCCCAGATACCAGCCTCGGCCTGACTGCTGCTGGCGGTATATCATCGAGGAATATGTCACATAATAATTTTCAAACACCGATTCTTTGAATTTGCACTCAGGTGTGAAATGTTCCTGCAAGAAAAGTAAATAGACAAAAAGCTCAATATTTATAGCCATGAGTTTCATGGTGAATCACATGACAGTGCCCTTCAGGATTTCAGGACACTCCTGTAAACGCTTGTACGACCACTGGTTTTTGATTAGTACAGAGCATTATCATGGGGAAACAAGATGATGCATAACGTTTCACATGATGCTTTAGAGAGAGACAGAAGTGCAAGTGTTACTGGTCAATGATTAGTTCTCCTTGTAATAAGCAATGGCAAAAAAAATTAGGACCAGACATGTGAGTGAAGATGGAAGAGAAACATAAATTTGTCACAAGACACTTCCTTCTCTTCAGGATTAAATATGAGAAAATAGACATTTGGTCCTTACACTTCATTTTCCTGGATTCTCCAGCTACTGTAGACCATCGCTGTCAACTGCCCAAGGCTGAAATCTGTGTTATGATGTTACAAAGCAGGCTGCCTCTATTTCTAAGAGGCTGCTCCAAGGAAAGGCTACCTTCTTTTACTTTGAGGTAAACTAAATTGATGTTTTTTAAAGATCACTGAACCTTGACTTAAAAAATTCCTTCCTCACTCCATCTTGCCTTACAGTAGCATTTACAAACAAATCAATATAGAAACAAGGAATTTACAGTAATTCTACAGGCAGACATAAGTGAATAGCCCAGGGGACTTCAAACCCTGGAATGGGATTTTCTGCCATGCAGTTGGCCACATTTTCTTTGGACTTACCCATAGAAATGAAGAGTTCCTCGCTCAACACATTGTTCCCCCCCCCAAAAAAAGAAAGAAAACCCAAAACAACAACAAGAACATAAAATCTTCTTCCCTATTTGATGTGTTTATGTGTGTGCACAGCTATGAAGAATGGTCATGCATGAGCACAATGAAATGAAGCACAGATTTTAATCTCTAAACAATCAAAATGAGCAAAGGGCTCGCTCACAAGAGTCATAGAAGAGGAGGAAAATGTTGACTGAGCTCCATGTGACAGACGCACCCAGGATGTCATTTGAGTTTTGCTGGTTTGTCGAGATGCCATCAGGACTTACTCTTGAAATCCTGCAATGGTTCTGGACACCAGTCTTTTCTGAGTAGTGCCTCTGTGGTCCCACTTCCTTCATTTTCAAACTAGAGATCTAAGCAATGACCGCTACCAGAGTGATGCCCACTATGTGGGCAATGTCCACTACCGGAGCCATGCCCACTGCCTAAGCAGAGCATTCAAAGTTCTCTCTCACCCCGGAGCAGACTCCTTGTACGAAGCAGACTTTCTCTGCAAGTGAAACAACTGAATATGCACTTTGTTTTTTCTCTAGGAACCAACGTGTTCTATTACAGTCTGTGAAAACCGTGTGGAAGGGTTCTTGACATTGGGGAAGCCAACGTATGCCTACAAAGAAAAGTGAACCAAAAGCGTTTACATTTCCTTTGGTTACTAAGACAACTGCAGAGAATTTAATTCCTTGGGAATTCAATCATCATTTGGGAGAAACAAAACAAAACTCATCCCAGGACAGTGTATCTTACTTTCACAGAAGTCGGAAACCATTTAAGAATAAACATGGTGGGTACCATTTCATCTGGGGCAGGGATACTGTTTAGTCCCATAAACAGTATAACTGGCTACAAAGTGATGAGAGGGGATCATTGAGGCCCCCCCCCAAAGGACTGCGTTTAATGTTTTGTGTGGTAGAGCGTCCATTCATTCATGCAACACACATTTCTGACAGTCCATTACTTGCTTGGGTGGGACTCAACATTGACATTTGAATAAGATGTGGCCTCAGGAAGGTCAGCATGCATGTGCAGGAGTCAGACATGTCCCTGATAGCCTGGATGCGAGGTGTGTCACCATGACTACAGAAAGGGAGGCCGCTGTGTGAGAAGAGAGGACTGCATTCAGTCACTGCATTCTGACTGAGATACTGTGGAGGGAGTGGTTTCACAGAGAGTGTTATCATAGCTGAACCTGGAGAATGGGCAGAAATTCAGAACAGGGAAAATGGAAGAACATTATGTGAAGCACTGAGCTGAGTTCCTCTAGTAGCTACCTCTCTGTCCCAGTAACCAGAGTTCACCAACCTGGGGACTTCTCACACTTAAGACTTCAGAGGACCTTCAAGTTCAAGTCTGTACTCTCCCTTCCATGAGCATCTTCTATTCCCGTTGCTATTGTTCCCATGTGCACTTTCATTACCTCTGGTGGCCTGCTGCAGTGACTCCCGTTCTACTAGCAATCTTGCTTCCTAAAGCAAAGTTCCCTTCCTTGAGAATGTTGGATGGATTCACCTTGCCAGTAGTAAAGACAGCTCTTGAGGCCGGGCATGGTGGCTCAGTGTATGAAGCGTATGAAGCGGCCGGGGCTAGGGATCGCGGTTCGCATCCCGTCTGGGGCCTGTAGCGAGACCTAGTTCCACAAAAATAGCTGGGCGTAGTGGTGCGCACCTGTAATCCCAGCTACCTGGGAAGCTGAGGCTGGGGATTGCTTGAATCTGTGGTACCCCAGGCAACGAGAGTCTATGGCTCCATGGGCAATATAATGAGACCTAGTCTCCAAAAAAAAAAAAAAAAAAAAGACAGCTCTTGATATGGCATTTACAAGTCCCCACAATTTAAGCACTAATGTGTGTTCAGGCTCATCCTCCACCACAGAATCATGTGTGCCTTTGTACCTAGAGATGCCTTTCTTTTCCTTGGTCTAGAATATCACTACCCACTGGCTTTCCTCTCATCCATCAAGGCTGAGCTCAAGTACAACTGCCTCTGGAATTATGTATGGCCACTCCCAGTCATCAGACCGGATCCCATCCATACCTGTGCTCGAATAAACTCAATCTCTATCAATACCTTGGCCCTATGACTCGGGCACATGCATGGCTGGGTCCAGATGGCAAGGAACTTGTCTGAGCTATTTCTGAAACTATCTTGCACCCTCATAAATGTCTGATCATATGGCCTAGCACATGGCAGACCACTCCATTGTTCATAAGATCCAAATTTCAGTGATTTGGATTTAATTACCAGAAATTCCAGGATTCAGAAGTCTTAATCCGTAAAAAGTCTGCAGAGAATTTCCCTAGCACCATATAATGAAATCAGCAGTATGTAGGAGACTGTCACTGAATGGACAGATCCTGCATGTGTGATTTAGTATCTGTTAAGAATAGCAGATACTACAAAGACACTGGCACCTACAACATTAGGAGGAAAAACTTGGCAATTGTTACAACTATTGGAAAGTAGCAAGGAAGGACTCAATGAACTGGATGCTGTCACATCCTGGCAATTTCTTAGTCATCACCACTAAATTTGGACTTGAAAACTCAGTAGAGAGGAGGAAAATGAAGCCAAAAAAAGACTGTTGAAGCAACCAAAGGAGTGTTCTGTTCTCTGTGTGTGACACTGTCATTTTATCCACTGCTGGAGTGAGTAGGCAGATGAGGCTTGGTTTTCATCAAATGTGAAAATGCGAACACCTCACCCCACCACAGGGAAGGCCCACCACAGGGAAGCGCGGTACAGTTTCATTTCTCTCTGTCTGAGCAGTCATCCAGACCAACAATGGAAGCCAGCCCTGACCTACTCAGAGAAGACCAGATAAATGTGTGGCCAGGAACAACCTCCTTTGACTGGTCTGCAGGTAGTCACTCATGCTCCTGGGGAAGGCACTACCGTGACCATGACACACAGGAGGCACTGAGCAGAGGTAATAATCACCTGCTCTGTATTTAATACAGCATCTGAATGAGTGAATGATGAATGAATGAATGAATGAATAGGATGTCATACATTCCCTTCACAGTCACTAAGAAATTACTTGACATGAACTCAAAAGAAAAGGTGTTATATCCTCATAACCATTCATGTATTTCTCTTGTTTTGTTCGTTAGCAGATCTAGATGTTTTTTCAGAGGAATAACATCTTTTCAGTTCATGAAATAATCGATGTTTCTAAAATGTCACCTCTGTACCATTATCTCTAGTCCCCTTAAAGTTCAAGGTGAGTCTTTTTCTCAGTGAATATTAAACCTTTTAATCTAAGGAATCCATACCAGCTGGCTATAATGATCATGTTCTGAGTAAGAAATGAAGAATCTACACTTGCAGAAAGAGCTGATCGAGGAGCAAATCTAACACGTCTCTTTAACAAATTCTGTCAACGACCACTATTAGCAGGGAAATAGTTCTTTGGGGGTGGAGACATCAAGTGACAAGAAGAAAATATGTGAAGCCACTGTGTAAAGAGACCCCAGCTAAAATTAGAATGGGAACGGCCGGTAGAGGGAGCTCTCAAGCATCACCCCTAGGCTTCCTTGCTTGCCCTACCGCTTCTTCACTGCGCACCCCACCAGGAAGTAACCTGTGCTTGCACTGTTTTTTTCTTTTTTAAATATTACATAATTTATTTATATATAAATTTCACATCTCTGTGATCTCTGGGGTTCAGCCCCTCTCCCTGACCATTCCCACCCAGTCCCACCTCCCCCAAGTTGTGTACTTCGATTTGGTTGTTGGCTTGTTTTGACTTATTTTCATGGCTTTTTGTTTATCTTTCCCATGTCTCAAATAATAGTGAAACCATTTGGTGTCTGTCTTTTCCTTTTTGACTTGTTTCTGCTAATATGATTTCTTCTAAGTCCATCCATGTTATCATAAAATCGTCCCATTTGTCATTTTTAATTGATGAGTAATATTCCATTGTGTATATATATATATATATATATATATATATCACTTTTTTTTAATCCAGTCATCTGCTTTGGGGCATTTAGGTTGCTTCCGTGACCTTGCAATTATAAATAGTGCTGCGGTAAACATCCAAGCACAGTGTTCCTTTGTACCCACATTGAGGTCTCCTTTGGGGAGATTCCCAAGAGAGCAATTGCTGGGTCAAATGGTAGTTACATTTTCATTGACTTGACGGTCCTCCACACAGCTTTCCACAGTGGCTGTACCAGTTTACATTCCCACCAGCAGTGTAAGAGTGTTCTCTTCTCTACACATCCTCGCCAGCACTGTTGTTGACCATTTTTTGGATGTGGGCCACGCACTCTTGACAGGAAGTGGTTTGCTTTACTGTTCGGTACTTGCTGGTTGGCACCAGCCCTGCCAAGGAGACGTTGTCTCCACCCTGGATTCGCTCTTTTTCAGTGAACTTTCGCTCAAAACAGCCCCACTATTCTTCTCTTTCCTCTCAGAAGCAAGGGCCCCTCCTCTGCACTCTGCATTTGCCTTCTGGCCCACCATGTGTTCGCATTTCCCAAACTGCTCTGCTCTGCCTGAATGAACCCATTTTACTGGTAAAATAACTGGCCTTTTTTAGATCAACGCCCTCAACGTCAAGCTGATAGAATATACTAGAGAATACTTAAAGCTACAAATGGCAATGGTTGGCTGCCCTGAGTAGGGCACACCCACCTCCACACAGATTGTGAATGGCACGTGAAGATGTGGGTATAACTGGAAATGGCTGATATATACAAACAGCCACTGGGCCCAGTGGTGTGCTAGAAAACAATTTTGCCCCAGAACAGCAGGCTTTGGACCTGTGCAAATTGTTACCCTCTAGTAGGGTCAGAAGAGGTAACAGTGCCTTGGTACCGAGGGCAAAGGATGGGTCTGCAGCCAGGTCAGAAGCAGCACGGGCAATGATGTGATTTCTCCAAAGGGCAGTGTTGCTCAGTAGGGGGTGTGGTGCTACATTGTCAGTGGTCATCATCAAGAGGGGAGGAGCTAAACTCTCTGGATTATCACTTTTTGTCATCTCAGTGCCCTGAACTTATGTATAGCATCGAAACAGGCATGTCACAACTAGATGACTTCCTGATTGAAAGAAGTGACCTGGGAATCATGGGCTTTAGTAGCAGGTCTTCACCCCTGCTCCTATGTTTTTAGTGCTGGCAGGTGGAGCTTTTTCACTGGAGTTTGCCTCCCAGTAGGATGGGAAGCTGTGAGGCTTGCCACACCCATTGTAGATGTTTTCAGTTAACACAGTTCTCTCAAATGAAAGACTTTTTTGCAGTGGGCTCCACTGATTCTCTTAGATCTAGAGTGCAAAGTCTACTGAGGTTGTCCAGACACAAAATGGCAACATGAAAACTGTTGAACTGTTCACAATAACGGTATGTATCCCACGCTGAGTACAACAATCCACACAGTTATGCTACGTCCAGTGCACACATGTGGTAGAGGCTGGTGATCCTCAAAGTGTTTGGTTTATTCATATGTATCAGAGAACATGGAAACGGAGTGAGTTTACAGAGAGATGAGTGGGCAGTTAGAGCAACATTAGAAAGTGACTAGTAAAATATGTCCTCTTTTCAGCAGGCTCTATAAACATGTGATGACGAATTTCTCTCTCCCTTTAATCCCCTCACTCCCTCTCTCCTTCTTTTTGCTGGAAACATTTTCAGTAGCTTGACAATTCAATTAATTTAACAATTACTGCCACTAGCAAGGGTCACTCTTCTAATTCTGAGCCACGTTTGAATGATAATTAATTTTCCAGATTTCAAGTTAGCGGTTTATTTAAGGAGGTCTCACTTGTGTGCATCAATTATTCCTTACCTAATGAAAATAATATGGAGATGAATATTAGATTTCCAAATTCAGTAAAGAATAAAAAAAAATACAGAATCCTAAAATATAAATGACCCCCATGCAGGGTGACCCTGTAACTAGCTCTATGTTTTCCCTCTATCCATGACCGCAAAATGCAGCATTAATTATTATATTCAGAACTTTGATGTTCTCTCCCAGGGAATATTTGATGTGAATGAACTTCATCATTGCTAAGATCAAAGCGTGGGAAGGGAAAGGTTGGGGAAGTGGGAATCAATACTAACCCAGTACACTGTAGCTCGGTGACATTATTAATTCATGATAAACAGAGGATGGTTTGTTCTTGCAAATATCCCCTGGATGGCGAGGTCCACCAGGGCTGCTGCTAGCATGAGGCCTGGTCTGTGGTAAATGATCAGGGCCCATCTGAGGAAATCCATCAGCAGAGAATGAAGTGACGTAGGGAGAGAGACTGGAGGTACCCTTGCCTGGAGCCCAAAAAGGGTTAAATGTGGCAGGCCAGGAAGAAAGCTGGACACAAGTGCACTGACAAGTCAGCACTTGCCTGTGAGGTCAGAAAGGTAGGTGATAAAGTGAGGGAAGCAGCCTGGAGATAAATTCAATTTCAAAATTGGAGAGGGAAGGAGAGAGGGAAGACAGAAGCAGGACTGAGGGGAGCAAGAGGGAAAAACAAAAACAAAACACTTAAGCTGCAAGGAGACAAGACATCTGCTAACCAAGAGCCAAGCATGAAACTCAGACTCTTGGCCTCGGCATCTGCAGAGAGCCAAGCCTCAGTTCTTTCCCATGAGCCTGTGCTCTGCAGAAGGAGGAGAAGAGAGCTCACTGGCCTGTGGCTGAGTCGACTGGCTGGGGGCTGAGGACCTGGTGGGATGATGGATGCGGAGGCGAGGAGCTCTGAAAATGGTAAAGCTCCATAAACATGAAATGTGGGATTCTTTCTGCTAATCCATGCCTGGAGAACCAGGGCCGGATAAATACATTTTGTTTTCAAGGTTCCTTTCCACGATGGAATCAATTTACAAAAAAGACCAACAGCCAACAAAAGCAAAAGGTCTGCCTGGCTGTCTAGCACTTCCGCCAAAAATGAGGCCTGCACATGAATTAGACGCTGTGTGTAGCATCTTCCTCTAAGCTGGGTTCCCAGAAACCTGTTCTGCTTCTCTTCATTTTTCACGTCTGTCTGCAGCAGGCAAGAGAAGCTGTGCTTCAAGCCCCAGCGCCAGGGACATGAAATACTTCAAACATGGACTTCATGAAATAGCAAGAAACCCAATGGATTAACAATACACGTTAATTAGCAGCCATTGCGGAGAAATGCAAAGTAGAACTAAGACCAGGCACACGATTTTCCTCATGTGGGTAGAATGAAATGTCTCAGCAGCACTGCTATTTTTCAAGATATTCCATAGGCATTTTAATATACCATATGTGGACCCTATATAATAGGCCAGCATGGACACGCTTTTCTCCTCAATTCTTCCCAAACAAAAATGAACAAAATAGATTAAGAACCCTGCCAACCAAGGGCTTGTTTAACAATCAGGACAGACAACTGACCAGATTTTAAGGTCCAGAGTTGATTTAGTCCTTTCTGGTCTGGATTTTTGGACATTTTTGCCCAGCATGCTCATACCATGGATTACTCAGACTGTGGAGCTTTCAAAGCAAATGGTTTTATAAAACATACTGAAATAAGCTTGAGAACAAGCAGGAGACAAAACCAGAACAATGCTTCCTTTACAGTTCTCAAGAGGGGTTATTTCGGTCATGATATAAAAATTATGTGACCCACAGGTCTCCCTCAGCTCCAAACCTGGTCAGCAAATACACTGTCAAGTAGGATGATTTGATGAGATCTGTGACAAAGATGAGGGGATTCCCCCTCCCCCCAGGCTGTGTAACTGTCCTCACAGAGCTAGTCTGACCTGCTATGTCGAGGACAATCACTAGCCATCCAGCAAGGTGTGGAAGATGGACTTCATTTGAAATAAACTATGCTGTCAAGAGACTATTTAATTATTATTAAAAAATCACATGTTTTTTAATAACATCATTTTAAATAAGGTAATGTTATTTTTCCAATCTTGCCAGATGCAACCGTACTGTTCAACAAAAATTGCCAGGAGACTCTTTTTTTCTGTCTTTTTGACTGGTTCCTGGAATTAGTGTGTGCCCCTATTGGATAAATATTCTGTCACTCTGGTGCTTTCTAATTTGTGGCTGTGTTCTTTTCTGCAATAACCTCAGAGTGGGCTCTAAATCCATCTGCAAGACAGCAACTGTGGAAGTATTTGTAGTCAGCAAGAGAACAAGCTTAATAGAGGCTGTGTCTTCTTAAAATCATGGTTGCAAGTTCCTGCATGAAGATTCAAAGGCGGGAACTCTGAAAACTTTACCAGATATCCAGCACACTGTCTTGCACAGGAGCAGATCCATGAGGAATGCTCTATGAAGTGGGTAGGTAGCCTATTAAAAATAAAATCACACTCCCAGGTACAGATGTTCCAGTACCTCAGATAATTTCAGTGATTGTAATTTTGGTTTGTGTTCAACCATTGCAATGCACTTGATTGGGTATGTGTCTGTAGAAGACAGTCACTTACAATAAACAGGAGGCTACCTCAAGCATGTTCAAAGGAGGCGTCTGATCTTTTCTCTTACACAGGAAAACAAGCAATGCTAGACGCCAGCAGAGGCTGCAGTGGGAGTCAGCAAGGCCTGCTTTCTGAGACAGAACCTAGAAGTACAAGGCAAGGTGCAGAGGCCTCATCTATAAGGCCAGGAGGAGCCAGGCGTTGCAGGAGGCAGTAGGACTGCCTCAGAAGATGTAAACAGAGTCACCTCTCCACAAAGTGAGTGCATGCCCCTCCTCATTTCCCTCTGGAAAAGAGCAATGAGCAGATGCTGGTGATAATCACAAGTCTGAATGGGGGAAGTCCGTTCATTAATTTAAGACCCAAGTGGAAGAATTCATTTGAAACGACTACTGATATAAGACCTACTGTGTGCGCAACATGTGAGAGGTTAGTCTGCATCTCTACTGACCTGATCACAGCTCAAGAGCAACTCTGTATTATCACAGCAGATCTACATCGTTCTGGCATGAGAGGGTAGCCTCCTCATTTCACTGGTGAGAAAATCAGCAAAAAAGCTCTGAACAAGTTGTCCATCACCGCAGTTGTGAGGTGACTTTTCACCCTAATTCTAGTCTTTGCGTTGAAAGACTAGACATGGTGGCTGTGGTGGCCATGTCCTTCTAAACATATAGTCACAGTACCTACTGAAGGGCCGCCCTTCCCACTGTTCAGGAGCCCTGCACAGGCCTCTGTGAGCCCCGAAAAGCTGGGTTCAAGCCTGCCTCTCACCGTTCAGGCTTCTGACTTAGAGCAATTTACCTGGGCTCTGTTCCTGCTTCCAGAAGAGGAAGGAAGCACCACGTGCCTCCTGGGAAGCTTGCAGAGGCCTGGGGAGCAGTGAGCATCCCTAGGAGAGAGCTCATTGACCACTGCATGCCTTTCCCTGCCCTCACTCTGCCGTTGTGACAGCAAAGAGAATGCAGCCCCCCAAACCCCACACCCCACTCCCAACTCAGCCCCTACTCCCAACTCACCACTGGGATGAAAACTAGAGGCTGTCCACAGGGTGTTGTGAAGCACCTTTGCATTGCAGAGAGGGGTTGAGATTCCCTGCACACATGAGCCGTGTGTGTGCGAACTGCTCTTGGCACTGACTTCTTTTCAACAGTAAGACGATGTGAGCTTTTAATTTGGGGCTTAAAATATCCTAAGATTCTAAAATTTGAATGACTCTAAGTGTACGGGTAAACCCACATGATATTAGAGAGATTTGTGAAATAATCCAGTCTTAATAAGCCAAATGACATTTCCATGTCTCATTTTAATTACCGTGCCACGAAAGTACAACATTATTATCTCGATTCTTTTGTTCTAAACCACTGTTTTGCTCGTTCTCCTTTCACTCTATAGGTTACTAATAACAACAAAATGAAAAATCTAATAGGACCTTGTGTTTCAGCAGTGCCTGCCTTTAAGTCTTCTATGACCACTGAAACAATTGTGGCGTTCAAGTGAGAGAAGGGGACATTTAATAATGATGGTAACAAAAAAAAAGGGGGTAATGATTACCAGGGAGCTTGGTACACCCTTTTTTTTTTCTACTGTGAAGAGCTTTTCCCCCCTCTTTTTAACAGTTGAAGAAATGGAAGCAGAGATATTAAGACACCGAAACCCAGCCTTCACACCTCTGAACGGCAGCCCGAGACTCAGCACGCAGTTCCTTCTTGAAGAAGCCAGAATCTATTTAAGGTAGAGGATGTTGACAAGGGGGAGGCCCTCATTTTAAAGCAAACAGATGCCTAAGGTGTTCCCAGGACTGGAATACACAGAACCAGGCCGACTTTGCAGGTCCTCAGTTTCTGTAGAGAGAAGGCGTTCCTAACACATAGGGCAAGGCAGGCTTGCCAGCCTGCTCCCCAACAGGCTAAACCCCCCCCCCCCACCAGGCTACTTCCTTCATCTTATGGAAATGGTGGCTTCGTCATCCTCATTGATCATGCCACGCAACGCTCATTTTCTTGCACGCTACTCACTGAATTTTGACACACACTGGATTTCTTTCTCCAGCGATGATCTCTGCACCCTGGGAGCTTTTAGGGCAACAAAACATTTTGCAAATGGGGCAGTTTACTGAAACTCAGGTGCAGATGGGGGGACAGGTGAGGAGAGATGCAAATCAATCTAATCAGACTCACACATTCATGTGTGCACATCTTCACTGGAGAGATGGAGACAGACACAGACGGTGGGATGACAGAGAAAGACACCAAGAAGTGAAGACAGTAAGAAGGAAAAATGTGATTGTTTGTTTTCTCCAATTCCACCCTGTGGGTTAGGAGAAATGCCTGCCATCCTACCTCTGCCCCAAAGGTTTAATGGAACAGGGGAGAAAGTAAGATGTTTGAGAAAATCTCCCGCCTTTCCTGTCCAAACTCCCTGCGGTGTTCGGAGCTCAGGGAAGAGTGGAGAGATCACCCAGGGCAGGGTACGTACTTCAGTAAAGTATCTCTAGCAGGGCCAACCTATTTCTTCCCAGAGATTTTCCTGCATGCAGTGTACATCCCTCTAGGGAAAAGGATACAGATTGCTTGAGAAACTCAAGATATGTACAAAGAAATTCTGTGCAAGTTCATTAAAATGAGACACTTGGAAATAGGAATGTCAGTAGCCAAACGTGAAGTGCATTTTCCTGCAAACCATGTACTGCTTAGTGGGGCACTGCTGGCACGCATGGCTCCTATTTATGACCCAAGAGTCGTGACCTGCGATGCTGTTTCTTCCCCGCATCACCTTGCAGAAACCACTGTAGTGAAACTGGAATTCGAAAAACGCAGAGCTTTGTGGAGTGTTTTTACACCTAGCATCATCTAGAACTCCTAAATGAGCTTTCAGGAGCTTAGTTTAAATTAAATTTGGCTCCGTAGCTCCTGAAATCTGACAATGTTTGTAGATTAATTTCTTAAAAAGTGTTTAGATGACAGTAAACATTGAAACCGGCAGATTACAGTTCTTGATCAAAATATGCAATTTAATTTTCCAAATAGTTGTTACCTAAGTAGTATTATCATTGAAAACACATCGCAAGAATATAATACAAACTATGAGGATATATAAAAATGAATAATACTCCATCGGCTTTGCACAACCATGACCTATTTGGAATAATTTTCAGCTTTCATTTTCAATAGTGTAGACTGAGAAAACATTTGCATGAGAATGTAAAATGCATAAATTATCCCTGCAGGGAACACTTAAAACTTAAGGTAATTATATAGCATAGAAGTGGTTTCAAAGAACTCAAACTAACAAATAATTCGACAGTTACCCTTTCAAATGACTATTATTCCGCATTACCAGAGATCTTGAGCACTAAAATCCCTCTTCCTTACAATTATATTCGCATTATCAATTCCCACTTTGTTCTTTTACCTTCCAGCTCTTACAGCTGGCCCTGAATCCTCCAGTTCTATCCATGCTGCAACAGAATCCTAACACTTAATATATCTTATCATTGCACTTTGATGCCAAACATGGAACCAAATCAAGTCTTCTCTTTTTCCATTCCTCCTGTTCAAAATCTTTTCAGGGCCCCCTGCTGTCTACCAGCTAAAATCCAAACTCCCTGGCCCAGTATGCAAGGCTCTCTGCAATCTCACACTGATTCACCTGCAACTGTAGCATGGGATTCCTTAACTGTAGCTAAATAGGAGAATTAAGGCCAGACTTTTCTTATGAATGGAAAAACATGTCCTCTGCAGTCATCACTGTGCTTTGGAGGCTGGGAGATTCACGATGATTAGAGGGACTGCAGAAATCATGTCTTCTGGATGTCTTATGCACTTCTGTGTATATTTTTGCTTTTTTTTTTTTAACTTGAAAAGAAGATTTGCACTCCCAGAACATCCGAACTGCCTCAGGTCACAGATCCTCACTCACAGCATACAATTCTCTGGGGGTCCCTTGCCAATCATCCACACCCCTTCTTTTCCTAATACCCCAGAGCAAGAAGAGCCACATGCCAGTGTGTCTGGAATCCCCAGGTTTAACTAGGACGTAACAGTACTTTCCCACTGATGATACTGGAAACCATCACAGCATCAAGGAGGATGGTAATGAAGCTGTGTCTGAACAGAAGGATGCTAAATAATTTACATCGTGCTAATTTTTAGCAGATGGTTCGTGATGAAAAATCTATATTGGCAAATATGCTGTATACAGTACTTGAAAGATAAACGGGAGGGGGGGGCGGAGTTCAGGATTTTAAATGTTCACAATCTATTTGGATTTAGTCTTCAGGCTCATACTGAGTCCAGACATAGGTTCCTCTCAGTGCATGGGATGGGTGCACAGAAGTCTCCCAGTCACTGCCAGCTCCACCATCAGTGAGCCACATCAGCAGTGGGACCGCACATTTCTCTTTGAGCTTCTCAGAGAGCAGATAGCATGAGTCCGGGATGTGGCTAGATGACAGCTTTCCTCCTCGCCCTCAAGCTTTAGGAGGAGGCCAATGACACTCCTTCCCATAGGAAAATAGGAGATGGCCTTTCAGGGCCACCACAGCCCTCAGATTTAAAGCCCTTTGCTCAGCTTCAGGCAGAACAGGCTCAACGCTACCTTCTAGCTAAAGTTGGTTGATGGGAAGGTGATGACTGTTAGGGAGATGGGGTGCAATACATGTACCGCTTTTTTCCTTTTCTGCCCAAGGAGGGGTGTTGGGCTCAACATCCAACTCTTCTCGCCCTGCCATGTCATAAAGACATTTTCTCTTTGCACTGAAGTTTACCAGGGGAGAAGGAGACACAGACTTGTTCTTTGATTCATCCTCAAGTCTGTAGGCAATGCCCTACAGCGTGTGCTGACAGTGAGAGACAGCAGGCCGAAGTGGCTCTGCCGTCACCCTGGTCTACTAGCACGAGACAGTGTGATTTCAGGTGAATCTCTTCTGACCGGCTCACTAAGCATGTATTCCACTCAAAAAGGGACCGTTTGACAAAGTCACCTGTTAACGTAAGTGTTCTACTGTCATCAACGTTGCCATCAGTGAAGCACTTGGCAATCTCTGAAAAAAGTATGATTGTCCAAAGTCAAGAATGGAATAGAAATAGCTTCTGCTGAAACGTAAAAAACAGATTCCTCAGAGTCCCATGTCAGAATGACTGCAGTGGCCACTGTGACAACACCTCAAAGGACGTACTGGTGGTACATTCTAAGATTGGGCAAATGTGCATTAACTGTATCTAGCAAATGACAGGTGAGATTTCACTATAAACCAATACAACATAATAAGCCTCCATTTTTTTTCTTTTGGTTGAGGTAACAGTTTACAACACTGTAAGGCTTCAGGTGTGCAATGTCTCACCTCAGAACCTGTACATATCACCATGCGCCCATTTCTAACACTGGTCTACCACTGACCAATTTGCCCCTCCATGCATTTCCTCACCTCTTTTCCCCCCAGCAACGGCCATTCTGTTGAATAAGGTGCGATTTTTAAATCATTTTCCTGTACAGTGAAATTACACTCCAATCACCAGAAAGAATATGTTACAAACACAGACACTTTGGTGTTACCTACGCTATACTTTCTGTAATTTAGATCCATTGAGAAAAGGTCTCTATGCTGAAAATCAGATGGCACAGGACGAACAAGGGGACTGTAAGCTAAGTGACCAGAATAAAGATCAGTATCATCAAGACTTTCGAGGAAACACTAACAGACTCTTTCAAACCTCACGGCTTTGGGGGTAGCTTCATAGCCTATGTCTATCTGTCAGGGATTGAGTGAATTTTCTGGCTCTAGAAACAGGAAGAAACAAATTAAACAGGTGTGAAGTCATTAGAAACCAGGGTGTTTTTGTTTTGTGCAAACAGATCAGATTATCTGTGTAACTCGAAAGTGAAAGGAAGAAATGGATGTGCAAACAGCAACTAGCCCCTAGAGACATACACACACACACACACACACAGAGCCAGTGTGAGGAGGGCTGCAGATGACGTATTTGTCTTCTAAGCCACATTAACTCTCTATTCTTCTAAATAGTCTCAGTGTTTATCCACAGTGCTTACTGTGTTTTGAGCAAGCAATAATAGGTTTGATTTTCCCTGTGACTAAGTCACAGGCTGGTAGTAAATTAGGTGCTTAGGAAGGTATGCTACTTCCTCGAGGCCATGGAGCCAGCCTTCAAGGCATAACATGCTTGCTTTGGTTTATGAAGAGGCTCCTGACTCAATTCAGTGGGAGTTTTTTTTCCCTATGTTGCTGATGGTTGAGTTAAATGAATGTACTCATTTTTCTCCTTTGCAGTATATATGGGATGATCTGAGCTAATTGCACATTCTTACCAATTCTACTGTGAGCCACAGAGCAACTGCTCATGATGCTTGGTTACTCTAAGATTCCATTTTGTTGTTGTGAAACAAAGCCAAGTCAGTAAGGGTGAGGGGGGATGTGGACTACTTGGGAGGATTTGATAATCGGCTGTGTTGGTTGGCCACCACTGCCACAGAAGCCACATAGCATTCATTTACAACCTAAAGCCAGTCATGCTGCTGTTCTACTCAAACCATCCGAAGGCTTCCAACTCCCAGTCAAAGCCAATGTCCTCACCTTGGATGATTAAGACCCTGTGTGACCTAATACTGGATACAGCTCCACTCTCATCTATTACTTTTTCATGTTCTGTCACTCCAACTGCTTCCCTCCTTGTCCCTCGAATATGCTCACCTCAGGGCATTTGCTTCTGCCTCTGCCTTGACTATCTGCCCTCTAAATATGCACCTGAAGCCTTCCCTCTTGTCCACCAAATGCCAAATTAACAGAGCGGTTCTTCCCATCACATTCTATGAAAACTGTCCCTAACTCTCAGCACACCCTAGGCCTCAACCCTGCATGGCTATTCTCCTAAGCAATTTATATATGAACTTGTTTGCAGATCGACTGCTTGTCTACACCATCGGGAACAAAAGTTCCATGAGAACAGGGATGATGTGACCCTTTGTTCACTGCTAGTTAGTTGAAATGCTGCATGGACTCATGCAGCATTTGGAACAATGCCTTAAACTCTGTATTCATGTCCTAACATTTTGCTGAATGATGAGGTAGATGAATTGTGGTGGTCTGACATACTGAAGTGACAAATTATTTCAGGTTATTAAGGTTTTGGGTTTTTTGGTAAGTATTAAATAATTACGCTTGTCATGAAGGGTGATTTAGGCTCCTGTTGAGGTACAGTCTTCAGAAAATTTAATTTTCATGGTTGTTATGAACTGTATTAGAATTATCAACCATCATCTCTACCCAAATAAACAAAACAAACCTTTACTAATACTATTTTGAGCTCTACATGAAAGGTTATTTATGAAAAAGGGCATGTCAGGATGAAAGGAACTAGCTGAAGAGAACACCTCTGAAAAGTGTGCCAATAGGTAATTAATCACTGAAAGCAGCAAATCCTGAAGACCAGGAGCTTATATTTCTCTTTCTCTATATAAGGACTATCCATGTCTTTGTGACATATTAGAAAGGTTAGTTCATTGTACTGAACTAAAAGATCAGTGATGAGAAGATAAGAACATCTATCCAGAAAAGATGCTATTCTTTTGGATGATATCACAAATATATATATATATATATATATATATATATTTTTTTTTTTTTTTTTTTTTTTTTTTGAGACTGGGTCTCACTATTTTTGCCCATGGAACCGCAGGCTCATGTTGCCCGGGGTACCACAGACTCAAGCAATCCCCAGCCTCAGTCCCATGTAGCTGGTATGACAGACATGCGCCACCACGCCCAGCTATTTTTTTGATAGGTCTCCTATGGGCCCCAGGAGGGACTCGAACCGCAATCCCTAGCCCCGGCCGCTTCATAGGCTGAAGCTTACAGGCATGAGCCACCGTGCCCAGCTCACAAATATATATTAAAGATCACACTGAAACATCAAGAGGAGGGTAGCCAGGGACCTTGTGCTCAACGGCAACATGTTTATCATGGGGGCTTCAAAGCTGAGAGGGCATGTGCCTGAATCTCTGCCCCCAGGCTGAACACACATGGTCAAGGCTTCCTGTCTCATTTCTTGGCCAAAGCCAATCTTTTGTCCTCAATGGAGCCAACCGAAGGTAAGGAATTTTTTTTTTTAAGAGAGAGGTATGTTCAGTAAGAAATAAATGCCCCAACTTGCCAATAAAACACAACGGGATAGAGAAAAGCCCTCATTGCCCCACCTCAGATGTTGCTTTGAGGAAGGAATAATTGGAAAGTCAGCCTGGTGAAGGAGAAAGAGAAAAGAAATGGCTACAACTGTGGCCTGCACTATCCATTTATAAACATTCACCTTTGTCAATACCGACACGTACCACATGTACCACAACATCTGGAGGGTCATGATCATGTGAAGTACCTGGGCACGTCAGGCCCCCACAGCCACTGATCAGAGCCGAAGCAGATAACGTGTCAGCCAGGAGCAGAGACTCAGGGCTCTCATCGAGGGGTCATGGACATGCGTCATGGCAAGCCCGAGAAGCTGCTTCCTTCTGGATACAAACTAGTGGGTGAGATCTTGAAGCCCGACAGAATAGGGGCAAGCAAGGAGCCTAGGAGACCTCTGGCCGTTCGTGGAAACTGGCTTTGAAGATGTGCCCACTTCAATCCACGGCCTTGGTGTTTGAATTCTGACACCCAGGGAAAAGGAAAAAGAAAAGTGGCTGATGGCAAACGCTGCCCAAAACTACCGCAGCGCCTGCTCCTTGTTCATTTTCCGTTCCACATGAGGCAACTGTGCTTGAGCCCATGGGTTCCCCGGCTGCAGAATAATGAGAACCCAGGTCTGTGTTGCTAGGCAACTGCAAGAGCTGTAACCTCTGTCTCAGTCTCCTCATCTTTAAAATGGAGGCGGGTCCCAGGACTTTCCACAGAGTGTGGGGGAGTAAAGGGGTTAAGTCCTGTAAAGGGCGGCCTGGCCCATGATACAGAACATAGTTTTCTGCAGCAGATGTTTATAAATTCAGGAACAAATGGCAGGACTGCAGGGCGTGCACATTCGTCTAGAGCGCAGTTCCTTGGTTGCCGGAATAAAAGATCGGTGCGGGGTGGCTGTGTCACTCCCAGTGAGAAAGCAGAGTGGGACAGACAGCAACTCTCACGGTAGCAGCGTCAAATCTGCTGCAGGGAGGATGATTTAGGCGTTTGGTTCCCAAAATGGGGCGGCGGCAGCATGGAGATTCTCTGAACTCATAGGATGCGGGGGCTGCTTTCCTGACTGTCCTGCACAGCTGTCCTCAGAGGCCAGGTTAGGATCCTGCACCTTCCAGAACTGAAACAACCGTTTGTAAACATCTGGTGAAGAAATCCCTGAGGAATTTCTCGGGAAGTACGCTTCCACTCCTCTGCTCTTTCTCAGCTTTTCAAGAGTGTAGCTGCTTCTGCAGTTGCCAGGCAATGCGTGCTCGAGATTAAATTTGGAGAGCGACTTACTAAAAAAGCAGCCTGCCTGCTTGCCTGCACCCTGGTTCCTAGGCCCTTTTGGTGCCTGGGTTCAAACCGGAATCTAAAAATACTGTCAAATGCTTTAAATCAAAGAAAATAAAACTCGTATCTGTTCCACAGCAGTCACCTGTCCCTGCTGCTCTCGGAGGGACCTGGAGCAGCCACTTGATGGTAACCAGCGGCTCAAAGTCCACTTCTTCCATTGACTACATGCAGAGAGGGTGGGGCTGTGCTGCCACTCCGGGCAGTCAGTGGGGTACCGTTGGCATGGATGGCTGGACATACATTAGATGTGTATCTACACTATCGGAAGCTGCTATGAAAGGGGGAGTCATGGTGACAGAGGTGCAAGAAACTTATTTATTGTGAATCTTACTAACCAGTTAATAGAAGCTGAGATGAGTTGTCTGAGTTGGTGAGATTGTCAATACTGTGTGTGTGTGGGGTGTAACGTGTGGGAGAGGGTGAATGGTGCAGGAGAGACTGTCAGGGTGAATGGGTATGAGAAGTAGTTACTTGAGAGCAAAAGTGCCTTTAGGGCTGTTGCGCTAAGTGAATTGTAGCCAATCAAAATGATACTACGTGATGATGCTGAAACGATAGTTATTTACTAAGCAATGCTGTGTGGTTATTCTATCCAACCTGTTAGTACCTGGAGCATACCTGTTAAGATGGATGTTCTGACATACGTTAGTGATGCTAACGTCACATTTGGGGCTGTGACTGGTGAACACACATCTTTGGGGGGCTCTGGGGGGTGTCATAAAGTCCCTGATATATTAGGATTCTTCATTCAGCAAACATTAACTGAACATCTACTATATGCATAAACACTTCAGACATTAGGTTGAGTACTAGGGATACTAGTTGAGGCATAGCTATTTCCTTCTTTTTCAGAATAGACGATCTGGTTAAAGAAGCAGGAGAGATAAACAAGCACTGTTTGGCAAGATGAATCCTGATGTAGAAGTAATCACAGTGCACTATGGGATCTTTGAGAACACAGAGCTACCAAGTCCGTTTGGTGAGGGCATCAGAGACCTGGATTCCCAGCCCTTCTATCCTGAGGGTAGAGAAAACCTCCAGAGAGCTGGTCACACAATGGTTTCTGGATCACAGAAATCACTGGCACTTATTGAACACTTGCAATGTTAGTCATGTGCCCAGGATTTGACAAAACGCATTCTATAGAATAGGACGGAGCGGCACATGGAAATTCCATGGGTGTTGGGAGGTAGAGAGCAGACTGGCTTGAGAAACTTGAAAAAGTAGGTTTTCTCTGGGTAGTTGTGGCTTCTGCAAGCTGATAGAAATACAGAGCAAGCGCCAACCTGTTCCAAAGCCCCACTGAGCTTGCTGGAGGAGCCGTGTGTAACAGCAGAGAGAGACTCCCAGGACAGCTGGTGAATGACCAGATGTGGGATGAGCAGAGCCACATCGCCAGCCATGAGAAGCATAGCAGACTAATGCGCACAAGTCTGGCAAGGACTAGTAGGCCTCTGGTCTAATGCTGGAGAGTAAAAGTGATCTAAAACCTGGTGACAGGGTGGCATAGAAGCATGGTCTCCTTTTTGACCTCTATTAGTTACCAATAAAGTGTAAAACAATGGACAGAGATGGTTCTGAACCTCGGGAAATGGACACAATGTCTAGGAAAACAAGGATGCTCGGAGCATCCTAATGTGGGGGTGTTAGCAAGGGACCCTAACCACAAAAAAAGGCCATATTTAGAAAGGAATAAAGTACCAGCTCCAAGTGTTATGGCTTGACTCCCTCTACCTGCGTGATCATGTTGAATGGAATGGTTTCTTGTATGAAATGAGCCCCCCACAGAAGTCTTAGAAACAATGACGTTTAACAGATGGCTCCTGCATACTCAGGGCCATTTTCACGACTATGGGGGAAATGACTTCTTTATATTGTCTCCTTGAATGAACCCTCGTTCTTTAGGAATTATAGGAAATCAATCTTTGCCAAATCAGAACTAATTGGCATGTGCTAATTGTTTGCCTATAGGCAGGGTACTGCACTAGATTCTGGAAATGAATGAGAACATTTAGTTGAAGCTTTAGTTTTAATTTTGATTCCCTAGGCGCCCATTTATCATGAATAAACACATGCCATTAAAGCCTCTAGCTTACAGATTAGATGTCTATGTGACTGTATCTACTATTAAAATGCCACTAATCATGCCATGTTCTTCAATGATCTAATCAGAAGTGTAGATACATCTCTAGCAATTGCAGATTTCATTTCAGCACGAGCATTTAAAAGATGGCCATTCCCCTTTACAAAAAGCATTAGGAACGTCTGCCTCAGTGCCACAGGGGTATGCAGAACCTATTTGAAAACAGGGTTTCAGAACTTTGACCCAATGCTAAACAATGATACTGCATGTGATGCTGGGATCTACACTGTCTGCTTTTTATTACCTCAATTTTTCACTGTGTGGCTGTGACAGTATGCTCGAAGAAGCTAACCTTACCAATGACTGGGTTTTACAAAGGCATATTTTGGCAATCTGCAACAGAAATTCACTTTATTTCCCAGCATTTTACCTGCCAGAACAAACCTACTCCCAACAGGACTACTGTGCTGATGATGTCAGAAATCATGACCTGATATATTTGACTAATATGGGTCTTCAATGAATCTCTTCTTTCATTGCGCTGTAAGACAGCAGAAAATTCTAGGGATGCTTTCGCCCTATTGATTTGCTTACATTTGAAAGTGACCATGTGCAAGTTGGTTGTGAAATATTTATAATAGCTAACTGCTTTCATCTCTTGAGGCTCTGTCAGGAAAGTGGAAGACTCTGAAATAAGCTCCATTTGTAACTGCAAAACCTAACGGAGACAAAGCCTATTAGTGAATCCGAGCAATGAGATTTCACCAAGACTACAATATTTGTGTTCAGGAGGGAGGGATATTTTTTCTAAGATGGAAGGCAAAAAAAAAATTTTCGCACTCCAGTAATTTTTTCAAATAATTTTCAGAATGAGCAAAAAATGTGAGCCTGTCAAAACAGACAAGTTTCCTTTAAAGAAAGGTGTGAGCAAATACAACCAGCAATTACTACATACTACAACAGCTATCAGCTGGCTGCACGTACTGGCAAGACACTCGTTGAAACCTCCGTTCCTTTTGTTCAGAGACTCTTAAATGAAGGCAGCTAGCTAATCCAATTATTCTAAATCGTACTTTTTAGATTAAATTTATTTATTTAAGCTAGGTAGGTAATTCAAACCTTATAATGATGACAAATTTGAATTCAATGTACCAGCAAAGTAATCATTCTTAGAAAGTACTGCCAGAAATAATTTTTCAGTTTGTCTGAAAACAGTTGAGCAATCAAGAGTCTGAAGTCACTTCTACTCAAGGCCAGCTATGTTCTTTCACATCAAGGAGCTCTAGTGAGGAGGAGGCCCTGGTTCTCACATGTATTTAACTAAGACCCTGACTGAAGTCAGGCACAAGCCCAGTTTGATGATTTCTACCCTGAAGAGAATGATGCTCACCTTTCTTATTTACAAGCGAAGGGATGATGAATATGATCTCTCAGAGGCCACAGAACTACCAGTAGCAGTTTTTCCTCAAGGTTGTTCTGAAGAGGAAACTATTTTCTTTTAAGTGTGAGTAAACCCTCATGTCCTGCATATTCTGACAAATACCTCAACTTGAAAGCAATTGACCCACGCAGCACCTCCATGATCAAAGTGAAAATGTAGGATCTTAACTCAAGCTGATGCTGAAATACCAACTTGGGTTTTGGTTTTGTTTTTGTTTTTCCTATCAGCCTTACATAATCTGGAAAGTTCTTATCTCTCTCTAATTAATCCTTCTGAATGTAAAGGACATGAGGAATGACTTGGAATAAGAGGGAGGTCAGAGCTTCACCATCACATTAATACCTTCTAAATCAAAGGGGCCAAACAATGTTCCATAAACTGATTTTTCAAAACTTACGGTAAAATGGAGATAACAGACTTCACCATTCTGCTTGTTTTCATGGCCATGCCCTGTTGCTAATTTGATGCATGCTTGGAATATTCACATCTAAACAAAGTTATCACATAGATTATTAACGCAATATTGGTCAGGGAAAATGAGATTTAACTGAATTTCAATTTTAGTTTGTAAAAGCAACCCATTGTTCGAACTCGTTCCTTTAGAAAGGAAATGCAGATACTCTCCCTCAAAATCCTGTGGGTGGCAAGCGACTGATGGCCGCTTCCAACATGTAACCCACCTCCAATGTTTAACCCAACAGTATAGATGTTTTTCAAATACTTTATACCTGTGTAGCAAGATGAGGCAATGATCTGAAGGATCCTTCAAGTACTCATGGCACAAATTTTATTGGAGGGGTGCTGCATCTATGTGAAGTTTTCTTCACTTTCAGAACAAAGGGGTTTAAAGTGTATTATCTTTGAGACAGACAGGTGAGAAACACTTCAGTATTTGCCTAGAAAACTAGAACTTGGAATAATTTCTGTCCCTAGAATCACCTTCTACATTGTGGAAAGCCACTTGCAAGTCGTATAATCTCCAACCTCACTCTCTCAGACACTTGGCATCCTCTCACCCACTGGCACTGATGGACACAGATACCCAGGACTTGCTTTGGGCCTCGAACATGAATGAATCTC
Organism: Uropsilus gracilis; assembly: GCA_004024945.1. Classification (NCBI taxonomy): domain Eukaryota; kingdom Metazoa; phylum Chordata; class Mammalia; order Eulipotyphla; family Talpidae; genus Uropsilus; species Uropsilus gracilis. Next base: position 109,479 of record PVHY01003076.1, read on the forward strand.
TGGGTTTCTAAGCACTGGCACCCAGTCTACCTGGTGCTCTGGAAAGCCAATGGGGATGAATGGAAATCTTTTGCTGGGATCTCTGAAGACTCTAGCTCTGTGTGTTGGATCATGTGACTGTGTTAGACCCTCTCCATAACAGAGAGTCTAAGAGGCACCGAAACTTGCAAGGTTGTCCTTGTTACATCACTTCTTGTGTCCACCAATTATCTTAGAGAAGCATTTAATGCATCCACTTGAGATTACTTTCATTAAAGAGACAGGGAAGAATGACTAGATGATGTGCGAAATAGTAACAGGAATAGTTGAAGATCAACATTGCTTTGTTCCTTCTCACTGGTAGTTTGCAATTTTTAAGTGTTCCATTCCAGAGAGGTCGCTTCATTTGATTTGACTTGATAACTGTGATATCCTAAGAAATGGAATCAAGCGTTGAAAACGCAACGATGAGATGACCCTTGCTTGGTGCTTAAATACAACACAAATTTCATCAGGTGCTTCTAACCTTTATCACCTTTGTTTTCAGGAAAAATAAAACAATCCTCAATAAATATTCGAACTAGCCTATTAACCATGTTTTGCCTTCCTTTGGAGGTAGAATAGAACCACAAACAAAGAAAGCTACAATATAAAAAATGAGTGATTTCTTCATGTAAATTCCCATTTAATTCCCCATGTAAATTCGCATTTATATAAAGCCTCAACCAAGTCTATGTGAGAAATATAAAAAATTCACATTAGTAAAATTGAAATTCATGAACTCCTAATAATGCTACCCTGATTTCCATAGGCCTGGCGTTGAATAATTCACTTACCGAGCATTGACATAATCAGATCCATTGTTCCCCTTAATTTTATTTTTTTTTTCCTACGGAATACTTCCTTTTCATGCAAGAGTGCAGTAATAAGTAATGACAAGTACAATAAAAACAAAAATGTTCCCAGTTAACAATGAATGATTAAACTTAGTAGAAGCTAATGAGGCTCCATATTCTTGCTTTGAGTTAAAAAAGATCTATGACCGGGCTGGTGGTGGGTACATAATGGTGGTGATACCATAATGGGGATCTCCCTATAGTACCTCAATAAACTGAATTAAATTAAAAATAAATTAATTTAAAGATGACTTTGGAATATGCCTGAAGCATCATTTTAATTTATTGTTCAGTATGAGAAAATCAGCTTATTACAAAATGCTTTCTAAAACGCATCTGAGAATGCAGTCAGCAATACATATGCTGAGTCCATGTCCAGAAAACCTCCATTTCTAGATGGAGTCCAGCATGTATCCATGACTGAAGAACAAAATGAAATTCAAGTCAAGTGGCACATCTGACTGTGAATAAAGCATTTTCTTTCCATTCAAAAGTTGCTTCCAAATACCAAAAGCAGCAATGGCCTCTTCCATTTTCCATTTGCTAATTATTTTTAATCTACTCTGCAATAAAATGGTGTACTAATGGCTAATCACCAGGAAGGAGGGAATGACTCTCAGCCAGCACCCCTCCTCCTGAGGTCCAGAGAACTCTTGGCTGTGTTTGCAAGGCTCTGATGTCCACTGAGTGGCTGCTGGGCGCCGTCACCATCAGCTGACAGATAAGATAGTGGGAGTGTCCCTTTATGTCCCTTTACTTCAGAGGTTCTCAGCTTTCATAGTTCCTTTTCCTTTTTTTTTCCAGTGCTGCTAAAGCACTTGTGCTGTGTAAAGAGTTCCAGCCTGGACTAGACAAGCTCCCCTGCCACTGTCAGAAGCTGGATTCTAACATAATGGGGGAGGGGCAAAACCAGTCTAAGTTATCCAGGCTCATCTGCCTCATTCTGTTATGTTTAGGCGAATGCTCAAATGACTGACTTTTCTGAGCCAAACTGCTCACCAACAGCCATAAAGAAGTTCACATTACCTTGATTATTTATACACAGAAAATTGAACATGAGTAATGAGTCTTAAGGAACAAAATCTACAAGCAACAAAGGCACATTCAATCCACACCAGAAACCAGTCATTTCTAAACCCATGCTGTGTGTACAGACATCCACTAAGATCTTGAGAATGACAATATTTGAGTTGCATCCACATTCTTTATCTAGCCCCACATGAGTCATTCCTCGATGCTCCCTCCCTTTCCAGCACGGAAGCACGTACAGTGAATGATAGCCAAATAGGCATATCTTTCATTTCACAAGAAGCAAACAGGCAAGCTATCGAAACTCCAGACCCAACACATTATATGAGAAATAAGATATGGCTGGAGTGTGTGTGTGTGTGTGTGTGCATATGTGTGCGTGTGTGTACACATGCATGTGCATGCAGGGGTGTGCATACTTGGGTGCTTATTTTCAATACTTTCTATTTCAGTCAACATCACAGCAGCTAAAACTTGAGAATTTTCCAAGTCACAGTGGGGAAGCCCCTGCAGCAAGCCCACAGCATCTCCCGTGATTCACCTGTCTTTTCGGTCTCCTCTGTCATCTGCTTGTCTACTAGTCTCATTTCCGTCTCATCCAGCACGCCCCCCAGGCTGTTCTTACAAACTGGCAGCAGTGGCAAGAGCATCTTCTTAAATGGCTCCCGAAATGAATAAGTAAAGAGTATGGCTGTTCCAGTGGCCTGTTTTGGCTCGATGGTGCAAACTCCCAGCTGGCGAATTCCCCAGGAACCACCACTACAAGAACAAGCTGATTGATGCAGCGAAGTCTGAAAGTGCTGCCTATCCAGATTGGGGGTGGGGGGGTGGGGGGGAAAGAGACGTGAACTAACACAATCCCTTTGTGATAATAATGTGAAAAACCACATTTTGGGGGGCAGAAGTGGGGAGGCAGAGCCCTCACTGAAACTGTAAGTTATTCTAAATGCTAAGTCATTTTTGAAATATTTTGTTCTGTTCCATACAGGCTCTATAAAGACAGCATTCCTTTGTTTCCATGAAATTCCCTTCTATTAAAGATATTTTAGGAGAAAAATAATCAGAAAAACAAGCTGTAAAAAGGAAGTTGTTATGTGAGACATCAATTGCTCATGAGTCCGCAAACATTCATCTTAAGTTGTGTGCGAAAGAGAGATTGCAAAGGAAAATAAATTAATAAGGAAATTAATAAAAGGAAAAAACTCTTCCTACAGATGGCTGGTTACAGAATACTTGGCAGTCAGAAAATGCCATGAGGGTTTCCCATATAGGGCCAAGAAAAACCAGTTTACCTTTTTATGAAAAGAAACAGTCAGAGAATGACCGAGAAACAGGAAAAAGTTGAAGAAAATGGAACTTTTTTTTTTTTTTTTTTTTCCACAAATAGCCAACAATGGCTGGTTTCAAGAATTGAGACAACTTGTAGTAACATGCTGGGCTCTAGAAATCATAGACAAATGTCTAAGAACAAAATGCCATGCTCATGACTGTTGACTTGGTTTCAGTCCCATGTTGTTTTTAAGTCACCTGACTTCCGTGCTAGGATACAGTGAGCTCCCAAGGGAGGGGACACACCAAGATCTTGCTTTGCATAAAACAGGAGTCTAAGTGCCCCGGAGTTTGCTCCTAAGTCCCTGCAGAGCTTTCCTGTCCCAGAGAGTTCTGCTCAATCTCGAAGCTTCCAGAGGTCACTCCCAGGGAAGATGCAGGCCCTAAGTTACACCCTAGACGCCTTCTAATTTGAAGGGACAAATTAGACCATCTCCCTCTCCTTGGCCCCGGGAGCCTGAGTTAATTCTCCTTCAAACATCATGTCGATTCTGAGATTCTGCTGAAATCCAGACTTTTATGGCTTCAAGTTACTCTTAATCTGACTATGCAATTAACATAGCCTCACCTCTGTGCAGTTGAAGAACCATCATAATTACTGAAATTGTTCCTGGTTGGTTTGAAGGGATAGTGGGTGACCAATAATGTCCCTTTGAAGAATTCGCAGAGAAAGTAATTTTGGAAGATTTCATAAACCTTTATCACCCATGTAACCACAATATGCTACCTGGCTGGGCCACGGGAAATGTATCTTAAGTCCTTAGCTTACTGTAGCGATTGCTTCAACATGAATTCTGAGTCAAGGGATACTATTCATCCCTGGTTATGAAGAATATGCAAATTGCCCTGCTGCTGATTATTTCAGTATTCTGTAAGCGCTCATTAGATATAGACAGTAATGGCACCTAATTCTTGAAAGAAAAGCAAAGGCTTTATCCTCATATCTAACAGGTGGCAAAAGTGTGTGCCTAACCACTTTTTCAATAGGCACCAGGATAAAAGAAACCATGAAAAGGGGCTATTTTTAAATGAAAAAGGAGCAGCAATCTGTAGTGAAGAAGGAAAATAAAGAGTAATAATGTCTTCAACTACTCTAGGGCTGACTGGGGAGCAAGTGGCCATTGGTTTCCCAGGGAATCAGGTGAGGAGAGACGGAGCATCACACTCTCTCTCTCTCTTTCTCTCTCTCGGCTAGTCCTGTCACCACACTTTAGCCAGGTGAGGAGAGACAGAGCATCACACTGAGTCAGTCTGTCTCTGTCTCCGTCTGTCTGTCTGTCTCTCTCTCTGTCTCTCTCTCAGCTAGTCCTGTCACCATTCTTTAGCCAGGACCTTTTCATTCTGACATCTAGCTATGATCTATGCCTAAGAACTCTGGATATGGAGTTTTTGTCTGATGATTTAACACCCTCATGTTTAACCTGTATTTCACTTTTTAATTTTAAACATTGTGCTGATTTGCCACTCGTTGACATAACTGTGATTCTGGGTGACAATTTGACCCCTCCATGTTGGACACATGTCACTTACCCTCCATCAGAGCTCCAGTGTCACAACCCTGTCGTCCTGCTCTGTGACCCCCTCTGGTAAACACCATATTTCTTGAGTCTAAGAATTACTTTTGTTGTATGTACACTTTAATTCTCAATCTGACTCTCCATGTTTTAAAGTCAAGAAGTTCAAACTGAATGACTACCGTCCAGCCTCCCCAAACTATTCAAGAAAAAGCAAGTCTGGGTTGCTACACCAGGTACCTCATTAACACCATCAATGGATCCAACATGCAAGAGTTTCTCCCAGGTAGGACACAGCCTATTCATTTCAGAATGGAAAATATATGATTTCAGTCTTAGAAGCTAGCCACATTCAGTTCTCTACTGAAGAGGAAACTGGTGGGTAAGCTATACTCTCCTAGGTTATGACGAGAAGATAGCAGTGTCAGTATAAAGTACTCAAAGTGGTGGAATTGGGGCATGGCCAAAATGTACCAAAAGTGGTGACAGATGGGAAAAGCTCAGTTGAAATTGCAGTTCTGTTGTTCCTAAGTGTACTATGCCCTTTGGCAAATCACTTTACCTCTCTGAACATCCATGTCCTCATTTGTGATGACATGGTAACAACTCCTGGCACATCTACTTCACAAGGGGGTGGCAGAGATCAGAAAAAGACATGAACACCAGCACTTTACAGCATTAGGCATATGTCCGTTGCCACAGTGAAACTCCAGCGGGATACAGAAAAACATGCCACTTGGAAGCAAAAGATCATTATTGACTTCCGTTTCCTAATGCTTGTTCAAGGTGGGGGGGGGG